>PVHP010006312.1:0-61006 GCA_004024765.1 Zapus hudsonius | reverse complement strand
CTAGACCCTACCTCAAAAAAACAAACAAAAAACTTGAAGCTGGAAAGAGATTGCTTAGTGGTTAAGACATTTGTCTGCAAAGCCCAAGAATGCCTGTTTGATTCCCAGCACCAAAGTAAAGCCAGATGTACAGGATGCTGCATGCAGTTAGAGTGTGTTTGCAGTGGCTGGAGGCCCTAGCACACCCATTCTCTCTATATATCAGCTTTTATCTCTATTGCAAATGAATGAATGAATAAATAAATAAATAAACAAAATGTTTTAAAAGATCAGACAACTCTATCTCTGCTGTCCTTACAAGCCTGCTTCTTGGCTAATTCACACACTTATTTGAACCCAACTACAATAGCCCCAGGTGGCAGTAAGAACTTTTGTAAAAATTTGTAAAATTTGCAAGGTGAGGTGGCACACACCTTTAATCCCAGGCAGAATTAGGAGTATCTCTGTGAGTTCAAGGCCAGCCTGGGTCTAAAGAGTGAGTTCCAGGTCAGCCTAGGCTAGAGTGAGACCCTACCTCGAATAACACAACAAAAAATTATAAAAGTTTTTTTGTAAAAATTTTATTATATGAGCGTGGTTGCTCATGCCCGTGGTCTCAGCATCCAGGAGGCAGAGAAAGCATTAGCATAGTGAGTTCAAGGCCGACTTTAACTACAGAATCAGACCTTGTCTCAAAGGACTGATTCTAGATGTTCCCCACCTACAGAACAACCTCGTGGGACTCAGGAGGGCTTTCTGCCCAGGCTGCTTCTCCTCTGGCTGCCCCACAGCCCCAGAGGAGTCAAGGGTGACTTGGCGGCCAAGCAGGGATGCTCAAGGCCTCAGCCCCCGACCCTTCCAAGCTCATCTGTCCAGGTGGCTCTGGGGTCTGAAATACATTTCTTAAGAAATGCCAGCTACTGTTCCGTAAACTAGTATTTTGGAAGACAATTTTGGGGAATTAGAATTTTGACCAATGATATGCCTCAAGAAATTTTACTCTTAAGAAGGAAAGCTCTAGAATCAGAATGCCTGGACCATGGGCCTGCTCTCAAACGTAATTCTGACATGAAGCTGAACTTCCATTTTAAATATTCTGTTCACCAGTTTTATTTTCTTATCTATTAAATGAGGCTTGTGATAGCATTTATCTCATAATGTTATCATAAGGTTAAATGGCATAAAACTCATAAAGCATGTGTCAGTATTCTTCAGTGCTGTGAATATGGTGAACTCTGGATGAATTATAGCTGCTGTTCCATCATCACCACCACCATCACCACCGCCACCACCACCACCACCATTTGGCTATATTAAAGAACTATGGAAAGAATGGTGTATTGACTAGGTTAGACTAAATCTCTCCTATAATTGCAACCTCACAATTCCAGCGTCTTCAGCATGCATTATCAAAAGAAATGTTCACCTTCTACTGACTTAGGGCACAAGCTGTTGAAGGCTTCTGTCTGTCACCTGCTGTGATGGTTGTTGATTCATAAGATCAGGGAGAAGCACACAGGTGGTTGCGTATCTTCTTGATGAGCTTCACCTCCTCATCCAAGAAGTGGCTCCCCAGGAAGTCACAGATCTATGCAGGAAGAACCCAGTGGATGAAGATCCAGAAGGGCCTGGTTCAGGTTCTCTAGGGCCAAGGCTGCTTCAATGGCCTCCTGAGGTTCTGTCTTCTCTGCACCCTCACTCCTGCAGAGCCACATTGTCTATGATGAAACAGTAGCCCAGACAGAAATAGGTGTAGGAGTCCCGCAGACTCAAGTTGACCAGGCAGTTGATGGCAGCCTCTACCTCAGTGGAATAATTCTGAGAAATCTAGGAAGTCATACCTTTTCTGCAATTAGGAGATGACCTTTTTTAAAATATTTTATTTATATATGAGAGAGAGAGAGAGAGAGAGAGAGAGAGAGAGAGAGAGAGAGAGAGAGAGAATGGGCACACCAGGGCCTCCAGCCACTGCAAATGAACTCCAGACACATGCTCCCTCTTGTGTATCTGGCTTTACATGGGCACTGGGGAACTGAACTCAGGTCCTTCCACGTTGCAGGCAAGCACCTTAACCACTAAGCCATCTCTTCAACCCAGGAGATGACCTTAAAAAGATGGTTCTGCCTGGTTCTGGAAGGTGGAGACAGCAAGGAGATGGTTCTGGAGGTTGTGACTAGAGAGACTGGAAGGCAGTTGGAAATTTTAAAAAAGGAGGAAATGCTTTTGTCTGTTCTGTACAAGCACTCTTGAAGCAAGATACAGACACAGGGGGACTTCAGAGCTTTTTGTCAATAAGTATTTTTACAAAGATAATATTTTTTAAAGATATGATGATAGGTGATATGGGGAAGGAGAACAGAAAAGAAGAATTAAAGGTGATCTTGGAGTTAAGAGAGTGTGACAAGGATGGACAGTGCTATTTGATTTTGAGGAAAAGAAGCAAAAGTTAACTAAACTTTATTTTTCTAACAGTAGACATTACAACAGTTTGACTTCAAGTTCTGCTGTCTCTTGCTTATTCTGTTATAAAAGGCATTTACACTCTTGTTTACTGTTCAGAGCCAGGGACTTAATATTGCACACAGGCATGACACTCCTCTTGTACCCCTTTCTGCCTCTTTCACTTAATATCCACCTCCACTCCACTAGTTGGGTTTTCAAACAAATGCCTATGACAAGTCCACAGCGCTTCCAAGACTTAGTGAAAGTCATGGAGCTGGTCTAACCTCCCCAAATCTTGTTTTGACTTTTGGGTGGTTGTTTCAGATGTTTGGGAAAAAGATATCCTAAGAAATAAGATTCAAATCCGAAAAACAAAAAAAAGTGACTGGAAAGACAGCTATCCCTGGTTGTCACAGGCCAGGGGGAACGGCTCATCCCCATAAGAATGACAAGTCTCAGAATTCTACCTGCAGCAGACACAGCAGAAAGCTCGCAAAGTAATCTGCAGGTGTCAATTTGAGCGGCAGCCTACTTTGTGCTTTGATTTGAAGACTCAACAAATTGGGCATTGAGAAAGTCATAAATGAGTGGATGAATATGGAACACAAAACATCCTGCCTGTAATAAATGATCTACCTTTTGAGTATTGTGTTTTTTGAAGATGTGAAATGTGACTGAAGTTTGAAAGCTTGTAATTGGCAAAACTTTTTAAGTAATGCTATGCAGACATCACTGTTTTGAGAAGACTGTGTTGAGAATAGATATCTACCTTATTCTGACTTTTTTGAGGAAACTGCTCTGGATATAGAAATGTGACTGCTTGTTCTCTAGAGGAACAGAATCAACAGAAGGAACTGTAGTAAACAAAAAGGAGGTTTATTGGATTAGCTCATGGCAGTCCCACAATAGCAGTCTGCAAACTGAAGAGTCAAAGAACAGGTCACTGCTCGTATATGTGACTGGATGCCTTGGTAGCTCCAATCCAGCACTGAAGGACTAAAGGCTTCCCTGGGAGCCACTGGTCAAGCACCAGCAGCCAGGCAGGCAGGAAGGCAGGCAATGAGGCAGGAAGGAGAGAGTGAGGAGATTTTCTCCCCCTTACAGCCTTACGGTGGGGTCCTGCAACCCTATCCCAGACTTAATGGCTTCCTGAGTCTCTGGAATTTCCTTTCTGCACTGCCCACACAGGAAGAGATGTTAATTACTAACTTCCCTCAGCTTCTTTACATCCTGGCCCCCACTGAGAGGCTGCCTTCCTGTGAATATCCTTAGAGACCCACCCAAGATAATTAAAAAGATCAAGTTGACAACAAAACCTAACCATCATACTGCTGGACGGGATTTGGAGTCATGTCAAGTAGATGGATGTTGTAGTCAGCCACATGCCACTGGGATGAATCTCCAAACCACACATGATTATAGGGAGGAAAATATTTATTGAACAGATCCAGGGGAAGAAGTTAAGGAAAGGCTGGCCCCTTTCACAGAAGCAAGCAGAGACAGAGACAGAAGCCCACCACCAGCACCACAAGCAAGCACACTTCAAAACTAACAAAAGGAACTCCAGGCTTGAGCTCAGACTGATTTTTGCATATGTAAAGCTAGAATTTCAGACCCACCCCAGAAATACCTTAAGGCTGAACCCTAGGATCTGGCCAAGATGACACACTTCCTCTGGCCAGAACTGGCTGGAGACAATTAACAATTTAATAAACACAATTATAATAAACTCTATTGGGGGACAATATTCAAACTACCATAATGGGTGTATCCTCTAGAAAAAAAATAAAAGGAGCTGACAGCTGGAGCACTCTTC
The DNA here is from genome assembly GCA_004024765.1 of Zapus hudsonius. NCBI lineage: Eukaryota > Metazoa > Chordata > Mammalia > Rodentia > Dipodidae > Zapus > Zapus hudsonius. The sequence continues at coordinate 56,769 of PVHP010006312.1, read as the reverse complement.
TTTAGAAATTCCCAAGGGGAACTTATTAAAGAAACATGTTCTATGCCCCTGAGATTTCTGCTCAGCTGGAATGGGGTGATCCTAGGACTATGCAATTTCAGTAAGCTCCTAGGTGACTTTGAGAAAGTGGGTTCCAAGAATTATAGTTACATTGAAGTAGGGACAGATGTAGAGGAAGAGGAAGAACCATCCAATGAACCTTTCTTCCTCTCATAGATATCAACTGAACCTTGTCTATATGCCAGCTGCTGTGTTAGATATCAGGGATACCAAACTAGGTTATTTCTCATGGCTGATGTAACAAATGACCACATGCAATAGATTCAAACAAAAGAAATGTGTTTTCTTACAGTTCTGTGGATCAGAAGTCCAGAATCATGTAGTTAGCAGTGTAAAGTCTTTTCTGAAGCCCTGAGGTAATAACAGTTTCATGTCTCTGTCTTACTTTCTACTGGTTGCTATGAATCCTTGGTGCTCATTGGCTTATTGATACATTCCTCCAGCCTCTGCCTCCTTCTTCACATTCTCTTATGTTCTGCATCTCTGCGCGTCCTTTTCTATTTCCTATGAAGATATTCTCATGACAGTTATAACCCACTGCCATATGGCATGATCCCTTCTCAGTCCTAACTTTAAATATACCTGCAAAGACCCTATTTCCTCACAAGTTCATCATCTGCAGTTATGGATGGAAATTTAATTTGGGGTGAAGAAACTATTTAGCCTGCTATAAATGGTAAGCAAAAATAGTCTAGTCTCTCCCCTCATACAGCTTATATCACAGTTGGTGAGTTGGACCTTAATTAAGTAATCACACAAAGCCATAGAAAACTCAACTAAGAAAGGGCAATGCAGCAGAGGTATATGCTATGATAACAGCTCTATGTACTGCATCAGTCAAGAACTAGATTCCTCTCTATTCCTAGTCATTTTTCTAAATGTTAGTTTACTCACTAATGATGGCAAGATACAAACCATAAAGTATTATCTCCTTTCTTCAGGACTGATAATTTGTGTAGCAGTTACTTTCTCATTGCCAAGACAAACACTCAACCAGCAGCAGCTTATGGGAGAAATAAATTTATTTCCAGATTATAGATCGTAGGGAATGCTTCATCATGGGAAAAGCTGGCTCATTTCATCATACATCCACAGGAGAGAGAAACCAGTAACATTCACACCAGCACATGCACATTAACTCTTAACACCTTAGGGCTGAAAGCAAGGTCTCTTCCCAGTGCACCTCTTCCAGCAGGGCTCTGCAGGCTGAATACTAAGTAGGAAGCTTAATCAAAACCACCTGAGGCTATGGGGCCATTTACATGCAAACCACCACATTCTGTTACTGGCCCCCAGAGACCCATGATCATCTCACAATATAAAATGCACTCAGTTTAACTTCCAAAGCCCCATAATCTTTACCAACTTTGACCCTATTCAAAAAAAAAAAATCCAAGGACTCATCTAAGATGGAACAATGATTGTTAAGCATGAGCCTTTTAAAATCAAAACATAAGTTGCATGCTTCCCACACAAAATGGCACAGAGTAAACACTTCCATCAAAAAAGGCCTAACAAGCAGAGAATAAACCAATGCAAGATCAACAACTAGCAGGCAAACAAAACATCTTCAGATACATATTACATCTGGGACCTATGATGAAGTCCTTTGGCTCAAAAGACTTTGGAAATTTTTGGCCTCTTCACTATCTGCTTGATCTGTGGGTAAATCCTTCCTAGCCACAGCTAGCTGCTTTGCTTGGCAGCTATCCAACAGTCCTGGTATCCAAACTCTGACATTTCCTTTGCAATTTACAGTTTATCTTCATAGCTCCATACAATGATTTCAATGGGTCTTCATACTGACAATTCAACCCTTTTCCATTCTGTCACATTTGAGTACCTTCTGGAACTGTGTACATTTCATGATCCTCTTTCCTGCATTCCCATGCTGCCAAAACCAGCACCATGTGGATAGCACAGACAAGTTTTTAAATCCAGGAAGCAATAAAGCTTGGTCGACATTGAATAGCAGAATACTCCCTCTAAGTCTTGCAACAGGCCTCTACCTCTCTAAAGAATTTGCATTCCTAATAGCTAGAACATTCCATAGGCTGATTTTCACCCTCAGAGCATCTTTGTCATTGCCTCAATTCAAAGCAGTTGGCCTACTGTAGCAGTCAGCTCAACATTGCTTGGATGAACATCCAAACCAGATACAGTTTATTAGAGGAAGGAATTAATTCCAAGTTTACAGATCCAGGGGATATTCCATCTTTGATGGAAGAAGCTGGCTTCCATTCATAAATCCAAGGTGGGGAAAGAGAGAGATGGAGATAGATAGATAGATAGATAGATAGATAGATAGATAGATAGATAGATAGATAGACCACTACCAGCCATCAAACTCCAAAAGCAGCAAGCAAAAACCAGCTTCACGAAGTCTCCCAGAGCTCAAACACCTCTGCATACCTTTGGGCAGGAATTCAGATCCACCCCCAAACCATACCTTTTGTCTGATTCCAGTAACCAACCACAGTGACAACTCTTCCAGCTTGGCAGCTGAAGACCCAATTTATAAACTTTAATAAAACACCTTAGTCTATGGGGGCCATACATTCAAGTTGTAACACATACCTTTTTTAATAGTGATATTCTTAACAATTGTAGCTTAAGTCTAAATCCTCTCTCTGTGCCTATAACTTCAAACTTGCTTGAATTTTCCCTTGATAAACTGCATATCTTTCATATATTTCTGTTCTATGTATCCTCCAAATACATTAGTCCATTAATTTTAAACTCAACTTAATTTCTCAGAACTTAGGCATGAGTATTCCAATTTTAACAAAGTTCTTGCCTTCCATTTTTAAACTTCATAAACCAAATCTTCACGAGCCACAATTCTCTCTGCATTTAGTGTTTTCTAACTCTCACCAGAAAAGCCTATAAAGCTCTGCTTTCAACACTGCATGGTTTCTGCAGTACAAAGTATCAAATCCTTCCACACTCTTTCTGCAAACAAGTTCCATAGGACTAAAAAACAAAGGGTCAGATTCATCACATCAAGGACCCCACTTCTTGGCACCAATTTTCTTATTGTAGTTATGTTCTCCTTGCTGGGAAAAAATAAAAAATAAATAAATAATTAAATAAACACCCAACCATAACAGCTTGCTGTTGAGCACATAAATGTCTCAGAGTTATGCTAAAGCATTCCATTCTCTATCCTACAAGTGTCCTGTGGAGAGTGTCATTCTTCTTCTTTATTAAAAAAACATTTTATTCATTTTCAAGCAGAGATACAGAGAGAGATAGAGACAGAGAGAACACCAGGGCCACCACTTTGTAGGTCTGGTTTAGGTGGGTACTGGGGAATTGAACCCAGGGCCTTAACTGCTGAGCCACCTCTCCAGGCCTCATTAGTCTTCTTTAACAGAAAGATCATTCTGGGAATTCTAAGATAAGTCCTTCAGACCTCCAAATCTATGCTGAGAACACAGAGCTCAATATCTGGAGTAGGAAGGAACTTTCAACATGTGTCGTAGCATAAGTGTGTCTAATTTGGGTAATCATACACCAAAGGCATCAGATCAACTACCTGTTAGTTCAACTCCTCTGTGAAAATCTTACTGTTTTGTGTGCCTTCTTTCCATTCTTTAACTTCTGGCCTAATTTCCCTTTCTTGTTGTGCCTGTCCCTTAGGACTGTCCTTAACACTGACTTTCTTTAGAAGTTTTCTTAGGCCATGTTTGTCAGTCCTGGAATAACACTGACTTAGTCCTCTTCTGATCTTCAAGTGGGAATTTGTAACAGCCAGGCCCTGGCTGCCTGGTGATGGATAGTGGGAACCCTTAATTCCTTGTATTGGGTAAAAATTAATAATAAATTAATTTTAATCTACCTGTAGGTGTTTAAGAGATGTCTGGTAATCTATTTAGGTGATTAACAACATCCTATTAATTTCTAATTTCTTGTTTGTGTTTTTTAAACTTTTTATTAACAGCTTCCATAATTATAGACAATAAATCATGAAAATTCTCACCCCACCCTGACTTTCCCCCTTTCAAATCCACCCTCCATTATATCCCCAGCCCTCTCAATTAGTCTTTATTTTGTTTTCATATCATCATCTTTTCCTTCCATTATGGAGGTCTTATGTAGGTAGTGTCAGGCACTGTGAAGAAATGAATATCAAAGCCATTTTGTATCTGGCCTTGAATAATTTTATAGGGGACACCTGAATCAAACCACCACATCTACATACATGAATATATATGTATATATAGACATACTTACTGGGTGATATAGAAGATGTAGAATATAAATGTAGATATATGTACTGGGTGATATAATTCAAGAAGATTGAATTATAAGTAGTTCTACTCTTCCTTTTGCTCTTACAATCTTTCCAACACTTGAGCTTGAGCCTCGGGCAGTGTTTTAGAGATGCCCCAGTGCTGAACACTCCACTGTCACTGCTTCTCAGCACTAAGGTGTCTTTTGAATTATTCCAGTGCCATCTGAAAAAGAGAAGCTTCTCTAGCCAAAGGGAAAGCAGTATTATTACATGGATATGCACATTTATGAAAAAAAAGTGTTTATAAGGCAGTTTAATGGGCATAATATATGCATTTAGCCAGACAATGTAGTTTGACTGAATGTCCCCCAATAGATTCAAAAGTGTAAAAGTTTTTCTCCAGCTGCCTGGCTGGAGGAGGTGTCACTTAGGCCAGATTTTAGGCTTTAGCCCTAAGGCAATTCTGGAGTGGATGTGTAATTCCAGCTATAGATATGCAAAGAGCTGAAGCCTGGTGGTCCTGCTGTTTGGTAGTTGGAATGTGGTGGCTTGAGGTGCTGGATGGGTTTATCTCTCTGCCTGGATCTGTGAAAGAGGGCCAGCCTTTTTCTTCATTATTAAGCTTTCCCTGGATCTGTTCCTTTAATAAATATTTTCCTCCCCCACCTGGTTTGGAGATTCATCTCAGTGGTGTATGGCTGACTATGACACTCCCCTAGGGTTCATGACTTCCCCCACCATAGGCTTTTGACTAGGTCTTCAGTACCAGGCATGTATTCCCTCCTGTGGAGTGAACCTCTAGTCCAATTAGAAAGCAGTTGGTTTCTCCCATAACAAACATGCCACTATTGCACCAGTTGGCACATTTGGCCTGACTGGCCAATCCTAAATCTTGCAATATCCACTATTGTTTACCACCATTGTTGACTTCTCTCTCCCTTAGGTCTATCTGTATGCAGCAGCGATAGATTTTTCAGTTTTCAGTCAACTGATTAACAGGAAGGAGGTTTCCTGATGAGCTAAGCTTGATTTCTCAGTAACCTGCAGCCCAAGCCTGTGTGATATTTATCAATAAGGTCTTATCATCTCATTCTGGTAGGCAACCATAAGCCTTGGCAAAGGCCTGTAATGTTTTTGGGACCTCAGAAACTTCCCTGGCCAACAACTCACTGGAAGGTTCCATCCCTGGCAGTGAAATTTTTTTCTAGTAACAATCTATGCCTTCTGGGTGTGTCATTATCCAAAGAAGTAAATTTCCATATGGATTATTTTAAACCACTTAAATTTTGGTTAACCCTCCTCCCACTCTTAAATTATACCTGTGGTCACTGCTATCTGAAACAAGAAGCTTCTCCAACTGTAGAAATGATCCCTGAAAGTATAGTCTTTGAAACAAGAAGCTTCTCTAGCCAAAAGCGAAAGTAGCATTATTATATGGGTACACACATTTATGGTTACTCAGTCCCTTCTCCTTACCCCACTTAAGGCAGTTGCACCCCTAGTAATCTGATCATTTGCTTGCATATATACAATACCTTCCCCTTAAGTATCTCCTGTTCTCCCTCCCTTATAGCCCCTGTCTAACTTATTGGCCTCTACAACTTTTACTCCAACTCACATACAAATCTAAACATTTAGAGCTAGGATCCACATATGAGAGAGGACATGTGGCATTTGGCTTTCTGGTTTTGTGTTACCTCACTTAGTATAATCCTTTCCTGATCCATCCATTTACCTGAAAATTTTATAATTTCACTTTTTTTTTACCACTACATAGAACTCCATTGTATAAATTTACCACATCTTCATTATCCATTCATCAGTTGAGGGACATCTAGGCTGGTTCCATTTCCTAGCTATTATAAATAGAGCCGCAATAAACATGGATGAGCAAGTATCTCTAAGGTAGTGAGTAGAATTCGTAGGATATATACCAAGGAGTGGTATAGCTGGATCATATGGTAAATCTATTTCCAGCTGTCTTGGGAACTTCCACACTGCTTTTCACAATACCTGTACTGGTTTGCATTCCCGCCAAGAGTGTAGAAGAGTTCCTAACTTTCCATACCCTAAGGAATTATTTCTTAAGGAGATTTAGGGGCACAAGACCAGACCACATATATCAAGAGTACTAAATAACCCAAAGGCAACAACAGCCCAGTTTTGATCTCTGCTTTTCAAAATAACGGTCTGTATTACCCATCAATTACTTTTCAGTGAAACAGACTGACCACTGTTTCTCCTGTCTACCCCACAGAAAACCTGCCTATTGAAAATATCTACAGGGAAATCTGTTTCTTTGAAACCAACTGGTCATTTCTTTCCTAAGCAGTTAAATGCAGCCTGTTATTGTTATGTTAATTTAGCCTCTGTTAATTCTAAGAGAACTTTATAGCACACTAAAATGTGTGGAAGCTGCATTTTGTAAATCAATTGATAATATTTACTGGAATGAAGAAACCATCTATTTGACAATTACCCAACTTTAAGCCCACCATGGAGTAAGGAAAGATGATTACTGGGAGGAGACTTAGGGAGGGAAAAATTCACCATTGGAGTATCAGTTGTTAATGCTCATGTAAGGAAACTAACTGCTTCAAAGGCAATTTTGTGATCACCATCACACTTTACTACACAAGAAAAAAGGAGCCTAACCAGATTTTAGAGTTCTTATCTTTTCAGCAAAGCTGTTCCTAGACTTGATGGGTTCTCTATCCACGATCATATCAAACATATAGAAATGTGCTCACATTCTCATTAAATATCTATTTAGGCTGTAAACATTTTGAAAAGAAAATATATTTTTAACTTTGTCTTCAGATATATCTGTTTACAGGTCACAGGTCATGTCTGTTTACAATTCCTCAGGATGTGGAAAAATAAGAACCCTTCTACACTCTTGGTTGGAATGCAAACTGATACAGCAATTGTGGAAAGCAGTGTGGAGATTCCTGAGACCGCTGAAATTTGATTCATAAATAATCACATATTTCCTGGGCAATTGGCAAATTATTCTTAACCTTAACAAAACATAATAATTAGTGAAGCTGACATAATGTTTCATTTTGTAGACATATGAATAAACATCTAAAAATTTGATTTTGCAATTTTATTCTGTATTTGGAGCAAACTTTACAGAAAATTAATCATTTTAATAAGAGCTGGAGAAAGTCTTTGCCCCAGGCACTGTGTACACCCAATTCAGTGCACTGAATAGCCCTCCTGATTCTCTCAGCTTGATGATATTAGCCATGATGATTTCTTACTAAATGGTCTTGCTTCTAATCAACCTTCTGGATGGAGCTTGACATTCAATAATTTTCTTAGAAAAAGAAAATACACTGGGTAGCCAAGTCCAAACCTGCATATAATAAATGTGTCTCTAAAAACAATTATAATCTTTTAAATTTATTGAATGTTAACTGCCACGGACCAGCTCGGCTGGAGTGCTGGGACCACAGGATCAGGGCCTGGGAGAAGTGGGCAGGGATTCGGCTGAGTGACAAACAGACACAGACTCAAGGAGAGTGTATCTGAGTGCGATTTTACTGAGCATTTGTCAGAGTTATGTACAGTTGATTGTTGTAACAGTATTCTTTGATTATACAGGCAGTTACAGTTTCTTTGAATGATTGAACCAAGAATTTCAGCAAGGTACATGAGAATAGACGATAGAAAAGCACAGATGATTATCACTTAAATGGTTTTGACGCAAAACTGTGGTTAGTCAGGCCAGTCCTGACTTGGCTCTTGTTTTTCAATTTAAACATTATGTGGTTTTTAGCCATTAAGAATTTGTTTTTAAGGTTTACCATGATATTCTCTTTTCCTTAATGTTAACCCATTGGTCACCTTTTTTTCACAGATACCTGTATAAGGCAATGGAGCATCAGTGGGCTCAGGGAGTTTCTTTTTACTACCAGTTTCTTTTTGGTCTTTTCCTATAACTCTCTCAGTTCTAGGAATCTCTTTCTCAATACTTTCCCTTACTAAGTAATTCTTCTATTGTAAGTCATCTAGGACTTTTCCCAAAAGTCCTTTAGCTGTTTTTAATCTCTCAATTGCTCGTAATAATGGGGCAGTGACTGAAGGAAAAACTTTATTTTTCATTTTCTCTTAGGAAACAAATCATCATAGTTTATTCCCGGTTTTCGTGAAGGTGGACTCAATGAACTAGAAACAATGAGTTAGAGCCATGAGCAGGTATCAGAGCAATGGGAGAGCAGCCAAAACACAAAAGAGTTGGAGTGCACAGCCTGTTCCAACTGGCAGACTTCCTTGAAGCAACTGCCTCAGTCTATGCAATTTCTCGCACAGACTCCTTCAGAGTTGGCGTGACAGTTAACTACGTCAGTCCCAATTGCACACTTTATATACTTTTCTTTATATTTATATAAAAGACCCTGTGCTCTATTAAAGGAACTGATTGGGGGAAAGACAGAAGAAGAGATGAGATTGGAGCAATAGAAAAATAGCAAGTGAGAGAGTTTAATTACTCAGCATTGTGTTTTGAGAAAGATTCCCGGGCTCTACTATCAAATCCTCCCTAATACAACTTTAACCAACTTAAATATTTAAGATCTCTGAAGTCGTATTTCATCATCCATGAGTACAACTAAATATAGTACTAATTTTAGACAACTTTTTGACAAAGGACCCACTATATTAAGAATAAAACCTGACAAATGACGAAGCTTGGTTAATATTAATCATTAAAATGGAATCTGCTTGAAAGATGAACCTGAATTTAGATCCCCCTTGAGTCTTAGTACTAGCTACATAGCTGAGGCCTGCAGAGATTCAGAATAAATGAAACAGTTTGTCTAGGATGTAACAATATACAGCAACACATGCCCAGGGAGCCTCTGACAAGTTTTGGACTTGAGCAAAGTTTTTGAATTCTCCATTATTCTAATGCTTCATTTTATTTCTGTTTCTTTGAAGTTAAAACATTTTAAAGCATGTCTTTTTTTTTTCTTTTTCCTTTGAAAATACAAAGCATTAAACAAAGGAGAGAAAACACGCTCCATGGTTTTGACATTTTAGAGGTCACAAAATCTTCAAAGTTTCTAAATTGTGGGCCAGCTGCTCTTCCATCTCCTGATTCTGAACAGATTCTCAGCCCAGAATTACAACATTCCTTTCATGTCCTTCATTAAAGGATTTTTGTATGATAGCAAAACCAGCTTCATTTCTCTTCTTTCTTTTTTGGCCAGTATCTTATCTGGCAGCTTTATCAGTTAAATATTCATTGGTCAAATTAGAATTCAGCCAAATGCATTTCTATTTAAAATCTTTGGGTGAATATAGTGATCATTTGTCACTGTCCCTTTCTGAATTGTTAGTGAGCTAGACCTGCACAGCATTTGAGACAGAAAATGAAGTTTCAGTTGCTATGGTGACAGCCAAGGTAGGGGCAGTTGTTTATGATTTATCTGTGTTTTTAAACTCTGCATGTATATACACACAGGCTTGTGTCCTGAAGTCTCAGCTATTCTGAGAAAGTATCCATTTAAAAGATTCAGTCCCAAAGTCACCATGAGTGTCACTGTCATTGTTAAATGGTTATGATTTCTCTCTTCAGCAGCTATGATTTCATACATATAAACATAAACAAAAGGGATGTGATCATACAATGTCAAAGCTATATGTCAAGGTTAAGTCTCAGAATTAAGAGCTATTTTTTTTTTTTGGCCTTTGTTGAAAACCTTTTTTTTTTTTTTTTTTTTTAAGACTACAGTTCATTTTCTTACTCTTAAAGAAATATCTGTTTAAATAATAAAAGAACCCCACAACAAAAAGTAACCTTAGGAAACCAGTAGACATAGGTTATTATTCTGTTAGGTTCCATATCTCTACTAAGCAGAGTTTTTTGAAAGTAATAGATATACCAACAGGCTGATAAAGGAGAAAAAGTTTGTGGTGGTTTGAATAATGTTCCCCAAAAGAATTAAGGATTTATTAAAATTATTAGTTGTCTCCAGGCTTCTGGCTAGAGGAAGTGTCACTTTGGCCTAGCCTCCTGGGGACTGAGCCTTTCTAATTTGGATGTAAAATACTAAGGATAGATATACAAAAGAAGAGCCAGAACCCTGGTCTGGAGATCTGCATTTTGTGAATCACTGTGTTACAGTGTGCTTGCTTGGTGCTGGTGGTGGGCTTCTGCCTCTCTGTCTCTGTTGCTTCTGTGAAAGGGGGCCAGCCTATTTTCTTAACTTCTTCCCCTGAGTCTGCTCAATAAATATTTTCCTCCCCATAATCGTGCCTGGTTTGAAGATTAATCCCAGCGGCATGTGGCTGACTACGACAAAGTTCATATTAGATGTGAGTCACTTTGCAGACTCATTACCAAGGTTAAAACTATTAGTGACTATTATAGTTTGTTCCACGGTGCTGGGATGAACATCCAAACCAGACAAGGTTTATTAAAGGAAAGAGTTTATTTCAGTTTACAAATCCAGGGGAAGTTCCATCAATGGTAGAAGAAGCTGTTTACCTCCAGAAAGTAAACAAAACACCACCACCAGTACATACTGTAAGATCAGAATTCAAGCTACCACCCTGATCCTCTTCCCCAAGCAGCCTCAAGAGAAGTATCAACAAGAGTCAAAGATAAAGGCCCAAAGGATTATCCTTCCTGATCCTGAGAGCATGTGACCACCTGAGCCCTCCACCCAACCTCATGTGACCACCTGGGCCCCAACCTGAACATTTTCCCCTTAAAAGCCCTGATCTAAACCTGCTTCGTGCTTTTTGCCACCTTTGGTGAAAATAGCCCGGCAGCTCGCTTTTCCTCCTATTAAAACCTTTCCTTTCAGAGAGGTCTCTTGTGGTCATTTCCATTCTAACACATACCCAAACCCACCTGAGCACAGACTTGCTCCAATCCACCCGTGATGGTTTAATATGTTTTGAAGGCTAGATACCCAGCTAATGGCCGTTAGTTATTGAAATCTTGTTAAAACTGTGTTGTTGGGGGTGGGCTTATGGGGTTATAAACCAGGGTCTCCTTCCCAGTTTCTGGCAAAGCTTTCTGCCACCTGCTGTGGCAGAGTTGCTGTCTGCCCTCTACTCATGCCATGATTTTCCCTGCCATGTTGGAGCTTCCCTTCAAGTCAGTAAGCCAAAGTAAGCCCATTCCTCCCATGAGCTTGCTTTTGGTTGTGTTCTTTATTTCAGCAACAGGAAGGCTGACTACGACAGCCCACAAACACAATTTAGGGCTGGACTCCAAGATGCACCCCCAGTGACACCTTCTTCACCCAGACAGCTGAAGATCCAAGTTACAAGTTGAAATTTAAACCTAAGTCAATGGGAAACATACTTTAAAACTACTATTTCCAAAAAACATTTCCAAAATCACTCTACAGAATCAGGCATTTTTGTTTGTTTGGCTTGGTTTCTTTGAAACAGGGTCGCACAGTGCAGTCAGGTTGGCTTCAAACTCATAAACCTGCTTCCTCCTCTCAAATGCTGAGATCACAGACCTATATTGCCATGCTTGGCTTACATAGAATCAGACTTATAGAAATCGACCTTTATCAAACTGTAGATAAGCTACCACTTATATGCTGACCTCTTACACACTAGGAGTGCAAATTTGCTATAGCCACCATTGTCTACACCCATGTGCAACTGTATAACAAAGGTTGCCATTACTGTGTGTGTGTGTGTGTGTGTGTGTGTGTGTGTGCACCTGAGTCTCTTGTCACTATAAATGAATGCCAGATGTTTGCAACACTGAACACAGGGATGTAGACTTCACAGGCAAGCTCCCTTAACTACTGGGACACTTTCCCAGCCACGTCTATTGTGATTCATTTTGTGATGGGAAAATTGCAGAGACAGGAAGAGTTAGCTGGTTATTCTGTCACATCCTTACAAAATGTCTCCTCTCTAATGTTGTACATAAAAGAGATTTGACTGGGAAATGTCAAATTGATATGAGATTGACTAAGTCCCCTAGGTTTCAAAGAAACTTTTCCAAACAGATATGGGACTAAGGAAAAGTATCGCCTTAAAGCACCACATAGAACTGTCTTAAATTATAAGAGTAGAGTCAGGATAATCCCCCTTTCAATTAAGGTTCTGGTTCCCTCCTCTTGTCAACTTGGTAATATTTTTGTAACTTTGTTTTTGGGCTAGGAAATTGTAGTGAATACCAGATGAGAAAGAAGCGCCTTTATTCACTGTGTCCATAGTCAAGAATAACGATGGCTGTGCTCTTTGTCCCCAGTGGAAACCCCTTGATAAATGTCAGTGAAGTGATTTTTTCCTTCTCAGGTAGGAGGTGATATTGTGAACCTGCCATGGTGATCATTAATACTTAATAAGACCTTCCTTTATCAAGAACAGCCCTGGGGACCATTCACAAGAATTTGTAATGGAGAATGAAATTAACCTTTTGTAGAGAAGCTCACAAGTCTATTTGAGAATTCATTATGTGAGGACTCGTTAGAAAAAGGGGTCCCTGTAATCTCTTTGGCAAACAAAGTAGTTTAATTCAATATTTGAGGTGTTAACATTTTTTTCACAGTTGTAGCTTAATTGAATTTACTCCTGTTTCAAATGCCACCTGAACACTAATAGCAGCAGGTCTACAACCTGGTCTGTATTCACTAGTCCCAATGTACAAGCCAAGTTGAAGGGCACCAGCGAGTACTTGGGCAAAGCACTAAGTACCATGGTGAATGTATAAATGGTCAACATCTAACAGGAATGTTCCTGTTCTATGTCAGACTTAGATATATCAATGGCATGAGACAATTGTCCCTTATAAGACACTGGAACATGGACATATCAAATAATGTTAAAAGAGTGGAAACTGTTCTTAACTTCTGTATAAACTTGCAAAAACCTAGATCCTATCATTGGTATGACCAACACATTCCTCTTCTGATCATCTAATTCATCTATGAACTACCTGTCATCCCAATCTTACAAGTGCAGGTGGGGAGGGTTACTAAGAAGAACTTTAACTCAAGGAAGTTAAACAGGTTGTTAAAGCTTCCACCTTAGCAAACTGGAAGTATTAATTGTCAGAGTATATGCAGTCCTGATTGTCTTTCTGTTGCTCTTCAACGTGGTAGCAAAAAGAATCTATATATGGTGAAGAAAAAAGACCTTCAACTTAAACTGATACTCTTGTATATCTTTAGGTAAAAGGATTCACAAGGAGTGGCTGTTCTCATGAGGGTTGAAATTTTGTTCAATGTACCTAGAAATAAATTCTGTTCTAATCAATAAGTCTAAAATCTCTTACTAGTCTTTTCTCTTTAAAAATAACCACATATCTTTGACATTGATATGCATAAGTAATAAGTCTTAGCACTTCCTTTGTTTTTTTAAAAACTTCATTAACACATGTGCATTGTTTATGTGCCAAATGAATATTGCTAAAACTTCTAAAACAAACAAAAAACAAAATATAGCAGCCCTTGTAGCAAACTTCTCACTTATGTCCTTGCCAAGGAATTCTCTACTTCTGCTAGCATCTCTGCTCTTCGTCTGTATAGAGCAAGCAGTGATAGTTTACTGCTCTGGTTTTGATGTTCTTTTAAATATTAGAGCATGATGTGAATAAAGATTAAGGTGTCCATCATCCTGCCCTGCAGCCACACACACACACAGGCTTTCACGTCTGCTAAAATTAACTTTGGTTTTTATAAAAATTATTGAGATTTATTCTTTTAGGTGATAGATATAGTAATGAACCACACAGATCCAGTTTTTGCTTTGTTGGAACTTATATTTTTGTAAAGACAAGCATAACCAAAGAAACAGAGACATGCATTGTTAAGCAGCAACAGTAAGGTTTTTTTTTTTTTGTTTGTTTGTTTGGGTTTTTTGTTGTTTTATTTTTCAGCAGAATAAAGGCAGATGAGAAGTGAAGTTTTAGATAAGAATTTTTGTTCAAATCAAAGTTCAATATTTACATTATCTCGACTCTGTATTTATTTTACACTCAGTCGTATGTATTATGACTAATTTTGTTTCTTGGAAACTTGCTTTCCTGAGAATTAATCATAGCTTTGGCAAGAGAATCAAGTGGGCGCTGGTTTGCTTCTCTTTATGTAACTAAACCCCCAGGAGTCTCCTCCAGGTGTACAAGGCATCTCACCAGGTTCAGACAACAAGAGTCCCACCAGACCTGTATCAAGCCCTGTGCCTTCTGCCTCCTGCTTACTCTACCTTTATCCAGGAAAGCCTTTGTTCTTTAAAAAAAAAAATGTTTGTGAGAGATAGAGATCAGGGACTCTTGCAGCTACAAATGGACTCCAGACACATTTACCACTTTGTACATCTGGCTTTACATGGGTACTCAGGAATCAAATCAGGGCCAGCAGGCTCTGCAAGCAATTGCCTTTAACCACTGAGCCATCTCCTCAGCCCTGAGATCCTTTTTTTTTGATGCTAACATCTCTTTCAGCAACTTCCTCTGAAGAAGGTACATGAGTGATACATATGTTTGAAATATTTTTGAATACATTTTCCTTCTGTCCTCACACTGGAAAATTAACTTGTATTCGTGAAGTATCTTAAGCTGGGAAAAATGGTGTCTGTTAGCATTTTGAGTCACTGTTGTTCACTTCCAGTTTCTGATGTTTCATTTGAAAAGATGAATGTCATTTTGAAAGGTTTTTTTAATCTTTTCTATGAAAACTTTTCTTTTTCTTCCCTTAGAAGATGCTTCCTTTACCACAGCTCTGCAGTGTGGGGACAGGGTGTCCTGGTTGTAGACATGTCATTTCATGTGCTGGGGGCTCAAACCCTGAAGTTCCTATCCTTTGAGGCAGTGGCATTTTCTCACTGCAACTTGTGATGATTTCTCCTGTGTTTATTTTGCCTGCTTTTAGTTTGTGAGTCAGCCAGGGTGCCTCCTCTTTACCTGTGGATTCCTTCCCTCTTTTCCTTCTTAATTTAGCCTTTGGGAAATTTCCACAACTTTACATTTAATTACTTTCCCATACTTTAAAATGAAAAAAAAAATCCATTTTATAGGATTGTTGAAATATTTTGCACTCAATACCCACCTGTTATAGTTTTAAAACTTCTAATAATTCTTTTTTAAAAATTTCAATATCCCTGTATAGTTCCATGATTATTTCTACAGGCACTCTCCTTCCACTGCTTCACCAATGGGAGATGTTCGCGGATTTCTTTGAGGATTTTTTAAAACTTTTCTTCTACTTTCTACCTCTGCCTCCTCATGACTATTTTCATTTTTCTGCTTTTTTTTGATATTCAGTGTGTAGAGTGAGTCTCTTGCTGATTTGTACACTTTAACAGTAAAAGACACCACACACATCTTGTGTTTTCCTCACCCTTTGGACAAAATAGCAAAGAACACAAAATAATGGCAAATATGGAAAATTCCATTGTTGGTAAAATTGGGAAACAGAATCTAAAATATTTTAAAAATCAACCATAAAAAGCAAACTTTACATGGAAGCTCCCTCAGGGTGAGTAGACACAAAGAAAACCTCAGCAAGAAGAGAACCCATCAAAACAGGCCTTAGAAACTGGCCACAAAAGATGAAATCAAAGCCTGTTTTTTTATGCCAAGAAGATATTCCCAAACTTGTTTGTAAAAGAAAACAGAGGGTCACAGAAAAAAAATCATATAAAGTGAATCAAACTTTTTTTTTTTGAGAACTGAGAAATTGGGAGTCTTATGTCACCAAGTTCTGCTGCCCTACAAGGCCACCTGGTCTGAAAGGGACTTCTCACTCTAAGGTAAATAACACCCACACTCACATTTCAATATGTTTAAACACATATAGATAGTTGACTGAAACATACAGAAAAGTGAGGAAATTAATTTTTTTTCAGCAAATAAAAATACCACACTCCTCCCTCCACCCAAAAAAAATATCACTGTGGAGAAACTGAGAAAAATAAAACATCTTGGACCAGCTTGGGATAGCAACTTAGCAATTCTAGCTTTGTCAGTTTGTAAACTAATCACACTTTCCATTAGGTAAGCTGTCACTAGGTCTTGACAGAGAGCCACCAAATGGGGCAGGGAATGGTTACCAACTATTTGGGTCATATATGTGAGACTGTATTTGCCAATCAGTTTATCAATACTTCTGTCATTTTCTCATATATTACTTCACAGAGAGAAAGAAGTCATTGCTTCTTTGAAGTCAAGAAGAACTAGAATGTAGTATGTAATGAAATGACAATGGCAGGATGCCCCAGGTAGGAAGAGGGCTGAACCTGGTTAAGTGGTAATACAGTTCTGGTCTGCATTTTGTTCAACAGAATGAGAGTCTTAGGCCTTATTTGGCCTTCCAATTCTCTTCAGATGACAGTTTACATGGGAGTAGAGCAGGAGAAGAAAAACACTGTCAGTCACCAGGACCTCAGATCTATTCTAAGACAAAGACCAGAGTAGAGGTGCAGAAGTGGCATGGGTATTGTGGACTATTGATTTCCTTGTTCTCTGGACTCAAATACATAGGCATCATTCATTTATTTTTATTTTTTGAAAATGTATTTATTGCTAATAATTAGAAACAAAGTGTGAACAACAAGTTTTCTGTTGGTACCCCCATTCCCCTCCTCCCTGCCCCAAACCACTGAGGGCCCTCCTCAGTGGGGTGGTTGGAATGGTCCATGGAATGGGGAGCTATGAATTGCACAAGCAGTAGCCAGTTCTCTGTTTGTGTGTGTGTGTGTGTGTGTGTGTGTGTGTGTGTGTTGTTGTTGTTGCTACTGCTGAGGTGGGCAATTGCTCTGGATATTTTCCCCACCATGGCTCTTACATTCTTTCTGCCCCCTCTTCCACAAAGTTCCCTGAATCATGATGGGTGAGTATTAAGTCTGCTTTACTGTTGAGAACTGGAGAGTCTCTGGATTCTTGCGTTGGACAATTTTGGGCATCCTTGGTTCTCTCTCTTTTATCCTTTCCAAGGTTGTCTGACTTGCTCTGGAGGTAGTTCTTTTTTTAAGTATTATTTATTTATTATTTGCAAGCAGAGAAAGAGAGAAGAGAGATAAAAGAGAGAGAGAGAGAGAGAATGGGCACATTAGGGCCTCAAGCCACTGCAAATTACATGTTAATGCACCACTGTGGGCACTGGGGAATCAAACTCAGGTAGTTAAGCTTTACAGGCAAGCTCCTTAACTGAATGGCCATCTCTGCAGCCCTCTGTCATTCATTTTTAAGGGTCCGGTGCTAATCCTGTCCAATTTCATTGCCTACTACTTATGCATTTAGGGGACTAGGATCAAAATCATTTACTACTTCATTCTCCAATAGCTATTCTAATCATAATTAAAAAAGATTTTTGGAAGTAATTTGCTATTTCAAGTAAAAATGTGAATATCGTGTTTGTAGGTAAAGACTTTTGTTTAATTTGGAGGTTGCATGATTACAATACAATGTGTTTTCAGTGAGTATGGCCTGGTAAAACATCAACTATGTTCCCCTCTGTCCCCCATTCCATTCCCAACCCAAGTAGCCAGAACACCTTAGTTTCTGGTAATAAGTGGGGAAAATGACATTCTGATTGACTATACAGTCCAGTCCAAAGTGAGTGAGCACGTGTGAGTGGGCTTCCCAAGTCAGGAATACGTTTCTGAGTGACAACAGAAGAGCCAGAGCACAGGCCATTGGTGAGTGCACCAAAGTAAAGGTCCTTTCAAACTGATGCATAGCGCCTATTCAAATATTGGGTTTTGGAGACCAGCCTCCTGGCTGGTGCCCCTTGGAGTCATAAGGGGGGGGAGCAGTTGCAAGTATTGTCTCTTCGGCAGGTGGAGCAAATAGTTGAAGTGCTAGAAGATTTTTATTTCAGTTGAAAGAACACTGGAGTGTGAACCAGGAGCAGTCTGTTTTTAACAGTGCCTGCCGTGCTCATTAAGAAATTCCTCTGAGCTTCAGAGATGTCCTCAGTAGAACAAAAGAATTAGTAGAGTCAAAGGGGATGACCTCCAGGGCTCATTATACATCTCACAAGTCAATCATTATGATTCCACTGTTTGTCATTCTATAAATTCATCCACATGCCAAGGACAAAAAGAAGCCTCTTCTAGTTTGCCTAGAAGAAGTTTATATCAACAATGCTTCTCTTCACAACTTCAAGGATCTCTTGGAAAAGAGCAGGCCTCGAGGTTGACCAGATGCTGGGCCAGGATACTTTAGAGCAATTCTTGGAGTACAGGTGCTAGTTAATTGGAAGGAGAGGTGCTCACTTGGCAAATAACCAATGGGCACATGAGAGGATTATTACCAAAGAGCCAAATTTGTGGAAGAATGGGAAGTAGTCAACAGAAAAGGGGGCTTAAAAGGAATACCTGGCACTAGTTGGGGCATACTGCTGGAGCCCACCGCTGTCAGAAGACCTCTCCATGTATCATGCTGACAGCTGCAATCTGTCAAAAGTCAAGATGGAGAGACTGCAATGCATGGCTCTGTTTTCTTCAGAGCCGAATGAATGGAAGAGACAGATTACACACAGAGAAACTAGCCTGAGAGGAAGCCCACAGCCCTCACAGGTCAGCAGTCCTGTAACAGTGAAGAGCCCTCCTGGTTGAGTCCACCCCATAAGTAGTCTCTTCATGCTTCTCGTCCTCTTGGGCTCAGTGGCTGCAAACTGGGATTCTTCTGGCCCTTGCTCTGCACCTGTGGATTACACATCAGTTAAATGAACTGCCTAATTCATAGGCACCATCTCTCTCAACAACTCAGAGCAGGTATGGCTGATGCATAAGTTTATATATGTGTTCTCTCTTCATAGACAATTGCAAGTTTTTTAGCGAAGAAAAATTTATAGGTACCAGTTTCTCCAGCATGCAACACAGTGTGTAGCATTAATTTTAGTTGTTTCTAGTAATGCCTGAGGCTTCATGCTTTCCAATTGTGCCCTTACCTTTTGTCCACGCCAGAACCTCCAGACTCCCAGTGCTAGCTACTCTGCCAGTCCATTCACATTTTGTCTAGAAAGAGGGATGGCCAGAATCTTTCCCATCCTAGTTTCAAAAGGAAGCCTGGTTAAATAAAATTAGTCTGCTCCTTGAAGGAACTTCTCCATTGGTAAGACATCCCGTCAGTTACCTGGTTCACATTTCACAGTTAAATGAACAGGCTTTATCAGACAATGGGGTTCTGATAGCAAGTCTGCTAAAAGAATCCCAGAATTTGTTTTTAAAAATAGAGCTGTTCACCCCTACCACATCTGCCAGTGCTCAGGAGAAATTGCAGAAGAAGCAGCGACATGAATACTGTACTTACTGCTACCCTGACAACCAGCTCCAGAGCAAGAGTGACAGGACACTGCAGTCGGTCAACATCCATTAAAGCTAGAGAGGACTCTACACTAAATTAGACTGGGAACAGGCCTGCCATGGCTCGGGGAACATTGCACAGTTCCCCTGCCATCACACAGGGATTGACCGAGGCCTTCCTGACTCCACAGTGAATACCATAGTCCTAATGAGGAGGAGCAGCCTGTTAGGATATATATATATATATATATATATATATATATATATATATATATATATATATATATATATATATATATATATATATATATATATATATATTCACATATGTATGATATATACATATAATTATATATTACATATATATAAAATTAAATTAAATTTTTAAAAAATGAGAAAAAATTGAAATGTCTGAGCTCTACCTCCAGAGATCTTGAATTAATTGGTCTGAGGAGGGGCCACTTGGGGTTATAGTTCTCAGCCACGGTGAGGATACTCAGGACTCAGCAGCAATCAGTCATGGCTAGTGTCTGTCTGCGCCACTGAGCAATAGGACAGCCTGTCCCCAGTGACTCCCAGTGTCCACCCTAGCACAGTGTCAGGATCACATGGACATAACCAACACAAGCCACTGGACCCTAAAATATGAAACATGTACCTTGAGGCATGATCAAAATTCTGTTCAAGTGGGTTCATCCAACCCTTTCTGTCACCACACCTCGAATTATTAAGGTCAACAAGGAGGCTCTTGGTTGCCTGTCCAAATTCATCCTTGTAGGGGAATCACCATCCATGTATGTCCACATCCAATGGTTGTGCTCAGTCCTTTGTCGTGGGAAACAGAGCCGCATGCAAGCAAGTTTAACTAGTGTTTCAGAAAACAAGCTGTGTAATCAACGCTGTTGAGTCAAGTCCAGTGTCTTATGGAACCCCACTCATATCACTGGAATGTTCCTCCTGGGTTAGCTCTTCCTGCTTGTAGCATGGCCCTGGAGGACCAGCCATGTGATTAAGTGAAAATACAAGGCCCAAGGGGAGTTGGCAATAATTTGTTTTCCTAATGCCCAGCAACAGAGTTTATAGCTGCAGATGAATTTTTCCCCTTATTGCGAATGGCTTTGATTTAATAATAACATTTTCCAAGCCATTGGCCTATAATGAGGATTATTGCCTGTGGGTATTTAATACAGAGAAAAGAAATGGGCCCACTTCACCATGCAAATGGCTGCCACAAACCCTGCTGTAGCAGGGCTCCAGTGACAATTTTACAACAACACTATCTGGACCTGTGTAAAGATTCAGGCAGGCAGTCTTGCTGTTTGGTTAACACAGCAAACTCAGAATGGTTGACTTTGTCAGTAAATTAAACCTTCCTTCCTTCCTTCCTTTTTTTCTTTCTTTCCTCTATCCTTCCCTCCTCCATTCCTTTCTCTCTCTCTCTTTTCTTTTTCCTGTTTTGGTGTGTATGTATAGCAGTAGTATGTGGATGTGTGGTGTGTGTGCATGCGCACATGTTTGTGTTGAATGCCTGTCGGTTTAGATACTGAGCCCTGAATATATGTATTTAATGGCCAGAGGAGAATGCCAGGGTCCCTCCTCTATCACTTTCCTTATTTCCATGAGTTTCTCACTAAACCTGAAGTTCACTGTTTTTCAGTTAGACTGGCTAACCATGGGGCCCCAGAAATTCTTTCCTCTCCATCTCCCTATCTCAGCACTGGGGTTGCAGATATGCACAGCCCATTATGTGTGGGATTGGGATTGAACTCAGTTCTCAAGCTTGAGTCCTCTCCCAGCTCACTTTCAAAAGCCAAAGACCACTATATTCTGGCACTTCAATGAAGACATATGAAAAGCTGATGAGTTTGTAAACATAGCAAAGATTTAGTCCAGGCAAAGATGGACCACCAAGGCAGTGATAAGGCACAGGTGATGGAGAAAATGGTCACAAATTTGTAGATAGTGGAAACAAGAGAACTAAATAAGGGTGTGTAATGGGGGTTTTCTGTGGTCTTATCTCATCCTTACGCCAGCTCTGTGTGGTAAATACCACTAACAAGCCTATTTGGTGAGGAAATTGCCTGCCAGATGTGAGAAACTCTTCTCAGAGCACAAATAACATGAATTCCCATGGCAGGGAAGCCCACAACTTTCCTGCTAACAGTGTGGCCTACGTGGATCTTGGTCCCTTATTAATGGGAGACTAACTGGACTCTTTCTGAAATTCTACATTTGTGTTGCCTCTTCCTGAACCCTAAAATTCTCAACACCTGCCACCGGTTCCTTAGCTTTCCAAACTAATGCTTCCACATGCAGTCAGGTTTTGCCCAGTAAGAGTTGGTCTTGGAGGCACTAGGATGCTGGCTGTGATGGTTAGGTTTTGTTGTCAACTTGGATCTTTTTAATTATCTCAGGTGGGTCTCTGAGGATGTTTACAGGAGGGCAGCCTTTCAGCAAGGGGCAGAATGTAAAGAAGGTCACAGAAGCTGGAAGTAAACATCCTTTCCTTTTTGGACAGTGCAGGAAGGAAATTCCAGAGATTCAGGAAACCATTAATTAAGTCTGGGATAGGGTTGCAAGACCCACCCTAAGGCTATATAAAGAGGAAGAAATTCTCTCCTTGTGCTGCCGCTCCTGCCTATTTGCTGTTCTGTGTGTGTGGTGTAGGTGATGGGTTTTTCTCTCTGCTCAGACCTGTGAAAAAGGGCCAGCCTCTTTCGCTGTTATGGAATTTCCCCTCAATCTATAGTTTCAATAAATCCTTTCCTCCCCCAAATTGTGCCTGGTTTGAAGATTCATCCCAGGGGCATGTGGCTGACTACAACACTAGGCATTCTTTCATGATGTGTTAGGATAGGTGGCTTCCCTGCACAGGCAGAATTTCAGAGGTGAGTTAGAAGGAAACACATTTCTTGGAGTTTCTGAGGCCTGAAGTATATGAACATCTCTCCCATGACTGACCTTACTGGGGTGGTGATTGGACTGATGATAGTAACAACTGGGATTGAATAGGGATGAAAAAGTGAGAAAAGGAAATTGAAGCCTTGAGCTCTTGGGGATACTTCCTGTTCCTCAGGGAAATCGCCAACGCCAGTCTTTGTTCCCTTTTTTTCCCCTCACCCTTTCCCTCATTAGTCTGACCTTTCTAATATATTCCTTGTACCAAATAGTTTGCCAAGTGTTTTACCTACATCAAGTCAGCTGGTTCTGTCTCAACTCTTAATAGGGTCACTTTTTATTATCTCAGTTTGCTGGTGAGGAATTGTGTTATAGAGAGGCTTAGCAACTGACCTGGTCCTCACACCCCAACAAGGCTGATCCAGGATCCTGCTCTGGCAGACTGCTCCTGAGGGAAGCTCTCCCAGGCTCATTTCATTGCCTCTCTTGATTGCTGGGTTTTCTGAAGCCAAGGAATCCTGCCATTTTAGAATGTTTTTGCATTCTCAAAATTCCCCTGTTATAAGCCCCAGCTGCCCCCTGCCTTTCCTCTCTGTCATCTTCACACACAGATTTTTTTGTTTCCTTCCGATTGCTTCTGTCAGTTGATGTCAGCCGTTGGGGGGTCTAACCTATTTGGTGGTTCCTGAAATGGCTTTGAAGTGATATATAAAAATCTTAAAGGAGTAACTCAACAGGCTCAAAGTGTTGCCTTAAAAAAGTCTACAAAACATTTTCTCAGCTTGCTCACTAGTGAACTGATGGAAGAGACTGTGTATACTGTAGTTAACAATGGGACAAGCTTTCTTTTATTTCTGTTAATTTCCATCCTTTCTTTTTTAAGATTTAGTTTTGTGAATGTTTTTGGAAGGCATCCTTTTTGTCCCTAAGGGTGAAACCTAGCTGAACGTGTTTTAATCTGTATAGGCACCTAGAAATACTCTCCAGGGTCCTAACAGCCTGACTTGGAGCTTTAGCAGGAGTAGTAGACAAGTGGTCAATGCTGGGGTTGCTTTTGCTGCACCAGGACCTCTTGCCACTGCAAATGAACTCCAAATTAATGTGCCACTTTGTGTATCTGGCATTCCATGGGTACTGTGGAATCAAATCCATGCCCTCAGGCTTTACAAACAAGCACCTTTAACCACAAGCCATCTCTCCAGCCCAAACCTCCTATTCTTTAGAGAAATATTACAAAGTAATCAACCACATAATATTTCAAGATAGAGAAGACTTCAAAAATAGACTTGTGGAATCACTGATTTTCTCCATTGTTTTATAGTACTCAAATTACTGGACTGTTCATTGCTGCACTAATATTAGCAATGACTCATAAACTCTGTTATTTTTTTTTCAGATGAAGGAAAAGT
This sequence comes from Zapus hudsonius, assembly GCA_004024765.1. Taxonomy (NCBI): domain Eukaryota; kingdom Metazoa; phylum Chordata; class Mammalia; order Rodentia; family Dipodidae; genus Zapus; species Zapus hudsonius. Next base: position 32,931 of record PVHP010006312.1, on the reverse strand, counting down.
TTTATATAGTTTGGGTCCAAGGTCCTTGGCCTTTGAGACAAGATTTTTCTAGGCCCTTGACTTTTCTCTTTGGCTGTATCTATACATGGTAGCTCTAATTCCATCATTTGATCTTGGAGTGAGAAATCATTTCTTTAAGAAATGCTTGCAAAAAGGCAGAAAATATGATCTTCTACCACCTACTTCTCATCTTTTCTTTGTTCTTATTCCATTTTCTTCTTCAGTATTGCTATATGTGAGACCATTCTCTCTTTTTATTATACAAAGCATGTGAGCTTTCTGCAGTTTCTGCCCAAACACTAGTACCCACACCCAAGATTTCCAAGAGAAACGTGAGAGGGACAACCAAAATTATAACTAGCAATTTTTGGCTATTACAGAAAATTTTTTCCTAAATCCTTTAACTTCTTGCTTTTTGTGTCAGCTTTGAAGATGAGCCTGTCATTGATCGTGAGGACCTAGAACTTCTGTGGATGGCTAGGGGAATCTGAATGCCGCAAGAGAAAATTTCCTGGCTCCGACTCGGGTCCTTGATATAACTAAGTCCTAGTCACCAAGGCAGGGCAACTGTGTCACTTTTGCTATGGTCTTACTGTATGCTGGGTAGATCCACAAGTCATTCAGTTTTCTCTGGAGCTACAACTTTTCTTAATTGAGAAAAATAAAAGTCTCTCGCTGCTTATCTGACACAGCTGGATGCAAGAAGCTGTTAATGGACCAGCAACCACCTCAAATATATTTGAATTAAACTACTTTCAAGAAGCCATGTGCAACTGAGATAAGAATATGAAAGAAATCCAGAAGCTGGAAGGAGGTGGATAGAAAACAGAAGAAGGTCTTTGTGTAGGGCTATGGGGAGTAATGAAGTCAAACACTGAAGGGCATGCATGTTTCAAATTTTCCATTGCCTTCCACCCTGGGTTTGCTTTTGCCTTGCTATTCTATAGGCTTTGTGACAATTGCAACTTAATTATGCAGGCAGTGTAGAAATTCTTCCAGCTTTCATCCTAAACCATTCATTTATTACAAGCTACCATATATTTTACTGCTCCATGGACCAATACTGTGCTGGGCACTATTAGGTGTATAAGGAGAAACAACTCTATCCCTGACCTACAAAAGCTGCAGTCTAGCAGACAGATAATCAACTTGTTAGTCGTATTTCTCATCTCTGTGACCAAATACTGGAGAGAAGCAGCTTAAGAGAAGGATTTATTTGGACCTATAGTTTAATCAATATAGTTCAATATGGCAGAGAAGGCATTCGAGTGCCAGGAGCAGGAAGGAACTGGTCACATTGAGGTGGCAGACAGGTGGCAGGGAAAGATAGAACAGAGCCACTAGATCTTCCAGCTTCTGTCCATCAGGTAAGGCCCACCTTCCAAAGGCACCTCAGCCTCCCAAAACAGCATCACCAGCTGGAGACCAAGCATTCAACCACATGAGCCCACGGGAGATATTTCATATTCAAAGCATAACAAGGAACTGTAATTTCAGATACATAGATATAGACAGGAACATAATGTAGTCATAGAGAACAGAGACTTCATAATTCTTTCCAAGGAATTCAGAGAAACTTAGCAGAAGTGAATTTTTTAGCTCTGCTTTGAGAGTCAGTATATTCCAAAGGGCATAACGGGTCAATCAAGAGCAAAAGGACTGTGAAAGCAAGAAAAAGAATAGCTAAGAGGGGCGGTTGAGTCATGGGATATACGGAAACATGAGGTGTGCAGAAGGATCTTAGAGATAAGCCTAAAAGGGTATTTGGAAGCTTATAAAAGTCTAAGGCATTTGGACTTTTTTTTTACTTTGAACAGTGGAAAACACCACTCAAGGAGTTCAGGTTGAAAAGAATAAGAACTAGGTAATAAGAAACTACACTGGCAGCATTTTGGGCAAGGCAGAGAGACCAAAGCAGAGTTCAGAAAGGGATTATTTAAGAGTTGAGGAGGAACTGAGATTAAGACAGTGGTCATGGGAATTGAGAAAAAGGGAAGCATTGCAGTTGATTATTAGACTAAATTCATAGGGTTCAGAAGTTTGGTAGAATGTAGCAAGTGGAAATAAGTCGAGCAATCCTCAGTACTGGGAACAATGGAGACTAGCTTTCCCCATCCTGAATGATGGTCTTTAATAACTAAGATTCTTGAATGTTCTCTCCTAAATGTCTTAGATTGTTAAGCTACTTTCAGGTCCATGTCTAACCTATCAATGCCCTCATCCAGTATGAAGCCAGTGTTGATATTCTTTGCCAGAGGCAAGGAAGTATCCTTTGAGGAACCAGCTTGTTCCTCCTACTACACACTGTTATGTGCAGCATTTTATATGGAATAAAATTTATTTCATTCAAACCTCATAGAAATTTGAGAAGAAAAAGAGTATAGAAAAGGGGAGATAAAAGACCCAAGAAGAAAGACCCAACAGTATTTCTTGATTGATGGTTTTAATAAGCAAAGGAAATACTCAATTTGGACCATTAGCCAAGCCTAAAATATCCTGCTCAGCACCTGGCGTGCTTGGCTCTTTTCAAATGCTCTGATGGTTAAGTTTTGTTGTCAACTTGATGTGTTAGCAACCCACAGTGATTTTGAGTGTTGTGTAGCAGATTTCTTCAGAATTGATGAGAGAAAGAAGGTTTAGGGTATTTATGAAGTCATGTTTGCTATAAACAAGCATTCCTTCCTGGGAGGGCACTCAGGAAGGAAATTCCAGCGACTCAGAAAGTCAACAAATCTGGGAAAGGGTTATAAAATCATAAAAGGGAAGGAAATCTCTCTTCTTTCCTCCCACCTGTTTTCTGGTGTGTATGTATGTTTTCAGTGTTACTGATGGCTTCTCTCTCTCTCTCTCTCTCTCTCTCTCTCTCTCTCTCTCTCTCTCTCGTTTCTTCCCTCTCTCTCACTCTCTCTTCAATTTCTCTGTTTGGACGTGTGAAAGGGGGCCAGCCTCTATGGATCTGGCACTTCAATAAGTTACAGATGGGAACTTATTGAAGTTATAACTGTGCCTGGTTTAGAGGCTCATCCCAGAAGCATGTGGTTGACTATGACAACTGCTATTGGGTATTTTGGAAGCACAATTTGTCTTTGGGCAGTTCTCCCTAGGGTCTGGTCTCCCCCATCATTAATGGTTGAAACAGAATGTAGAAAGATAATACCCAACAGAGAAAAAAAAAAAACAGCACGGATTTTCACTATAGCTTCACCAAATAAGTAAAAGCTAGAGTATCTTCATGGAGTTTATCTATAAAAGTTTATAATCAGCTAAATAAAAGCCATCCTTAGAAAGGGATAGATGTGTTTGAATTTTTTTTAATGTAGCAAGGTCTTAAGGGAACTAAGGTATATTCAGATATTTGGAAGCTGATGGTGGGCCTCTGTGAGTCTCTCTTCCCTTGTCTTCTGTTTGAAAGCTGGTGGTGGGCCTCTGGGAGTTCTTCTTCCCTTGCCTTCAGACTTATAGTACAGGGAGTCTTGGTAGCTCATAATCATTCCCAAGAAAGTATACCCACAAGTATGAGTTACACGTTCAGACTCCTTAAATCCCATATTCACCTGCAGCAAGCAGTTGGAAAAGCAGAGAAAGCATCCATGGATGGCACATTGCAGACAGAGGCAATCATCATTTCTCCCAGGGTAATAGGCTCCCCGAGGAGAAAGAAATTACAAATTACTAATAGTTCATATGGCAGAAAATTGCAAATTCTGAACAAAATAAATATGTTCTTTCATTTCTAGTTTACAATTGACTATAAGGTAGGAGGATGTAGAATTAATAGGCAGCTATCAAATAGGAAAGTGATGTTAAATTACATAATCAATTTAATGTTCTGGGTCAATTAACAAAGAAATCTGCTGTTCACTGCCACTAATTTAGAGCTCTTTAACATTCAATTCACAGGAGTCTGGTGTTTTCTTTTTCTGTTTTTGTTTTTACTTTTGCAGAAGATTTGGCATATCAAATTCATCCATAAACATTCACATAAGGAATCTTAGATTAGCTGACCTTTGCAATCTGAGGGTGGAAATGAGAACATCATCGAGTTGGCTGAACAGTCGGGACAAGCCATCCAATGCAGCTCTTGGTTCTCCACTGAACTGATCTTTTACCCACAGCATGAGAACGTCTAAGTGTACAGGAAATTTAGAATACATGTGTGTTGTAGTCAGCCACACGCCACTGGGATGAATCTTCAAACCAGGCAGTTTTGGGGAGGAAAGGATTTATTTTTAGCTATAGATACAGGGGGAGTTCCAGATGCAAAAGAGGCTGCTCCCTTTTCATAGGTCCAAGCAGAGAGAGAAACCCATCACCAACACCATCCACATGGAACAGCAAACAGGCAGGAGGGCCAAAGAGAGAATTTCTTCCCTTTTATATAGGCGTAGGGTGGGGTCTTACAACCCTTTCCCAGATTTAATGGCTTCCTGAGTCTCTGGAATTTCCTTCCTGCACTGCCCACACAGGAAAGGATGTTTACTTCTAGCTCCTTTGAGCTTCCTTACATCCTGCCCCCTACTGAGAGGATGCCTCCCTGTAAACATCCTGAGAGACCCACCCAAGATTACTTGAAAGGCCAAGTTGACATCAAAACTTAACCATCACAATGTGTGTTCAGGCACATGTGTCTAAAAGGCATAGAGCAAGAGATATGAGACATTAAAGGGGCTAGAGCCTGGGAGATAGCACAAGCAGTAAAGGGTTTACTTTACAAGCGTGGGATCCTGAGTTCAATCCCCATAATCCATGTCAAATTGTTAGGTGTGAAGATTCAGGTTTATAAATCTTAGCTGTGGTGACGCTGGTACAAATGGGTCCCTGGGGCTCAATGACCACCCAGTTCAACCTACTTGACTATGGTCAGGCCACTGAGAGTCTGTCTCCACAAAGATGAATGATGTCTTCAGAATATAGCAGAGCTGTCCTCCTGCCTCCATTTGTATACACACACATGCACCCCACTACATCCCTGCCAGCCCCTGACACACACAAAAGAAATTTCAAGGAATCATTACTTGAGTGGAGCTGGCATTTTCTATTGGAAAGACTTCTGGTTCTACTTTTCTAGACATTGGAGAAAATGCCATGTTTTTGTTTGTTTGTTTGTTTGTTTGTTTTGTTTTCCTGAATGGCAATGGCAAATACTCTTTCTGTCATGTATCAACTGATTAGTAAAGTGGTTCACTGACCCTGTATGTTAAGAAGCATTCCGAAAAGAAATCATGCTTATCCAGCAAGATTCATTCATGATTCCATCTATCAATCCAGGGGACAGTGGGATCCGCATTACAGCCTCATAAGAGATTGTCACTATATACATCAAGCCAATGCTGTGATTGGAGGACTAGGAACACATAAGCAGAAGCTTTGGAATATGTGATGGTTGGGTTTTGTTGTCAACTTGATCTTTTTAATTATCTTGGGTGGGTCTCAGGATAATTTACAGGAAGGCAGCCTCTCATTAGGGGGCAGGATATAAGGAAGCTCAGGAGAGCTTGAAATTAATATCCTTTGCTGTGTGGGCAGTGCAGGAAGGAAATTCCAGAGACTCAGGAAGCCATTAAGACTGGGTAGGGGTTATAAGACCCCCACCCTAAGGCTATATAAAGGGGAAGAAATTCTCTCCTTGGCCCTCCTGCCTGTTTGCCTGTTCTGTGTGTGTGGTGTTGGTGATGGGTTTTTCTTTCTGCTCAGACCTCTGAAAGCCAGCCTCTTTCGCTGTTACAGAACTCCCCCTCAATCTGTAGTTTCAATAAATACTTTCCTCCCCCAAATTATGCCTGATTTGAAGATTCATCCCAGCAATGTGTGGGCTGACTATGACAGGATACAATATGGACTCTGGTGTCCATGTTTAAATTAGATGCATTTTATTTAGCCCATTCATTCATTAACCATTATATGTCAATTTTTAGGCCCTGTTCTAGGCCTGCAGGCTACCATGGGAAATAGGGCAACTAAAACCGAGTGTTTGAGCCACCAGTAAAGGCTAAGTAAGTGGATGGATGACTTTTGAGATTATATCAGGTCACTAATTGGTTTAGTGTTGTGAATTTCAGCCCCTGCACATGTTTACAATGGGACAAAAGCAGATTGCTAAATATATCTTCATTTTCACAAATGCATGAAAGAGTGATTACAATGGAACAAAGGTTTACATGAGTGTGATATCCTCAGATATCCTGTTAATTTGGGGATTCAGCTCAATACCGAAGTGGATGTGAAAGACCTTATCCATTGTAATTCATCATTTTGGAAGGCTTTGGGGCAGAAAAAAATTGAGTACTTTTTGACCACATTTTTTTAATATATATATATTTATTGATCATAATGAGTTACATTATTTAGTGGGCAAAAATGAGTTGTTATCCCCAGTTCCCCAATGCTCCCCCTCCCCATCCCCAATCAGCTGGATAGCCTCTTCCGTGGGTCATCTGGATCAGTCCTTGTGGCAGGGGACCATGGATAGCCTAATACTCAGCCCGGTTCCCCTGGCCCAAGTGTGTTGTTACTGAGGGGTGTCATGCCTCTGGATAGTCTCCCCCACCATGGCTCTCACAATCTTTCCGACCGCTCTTCTGCTCAATTCCCTGAGTTGTGGTGGGTGAGTATTAAGGCTGCTTTAATGTGCGCTTAGGGGGCTTTGTGTTGAAAATTGTTGGTTTCTGTCACCCTGGCTTATCCTGTGTTGATTGAATGGCTGTGGCTGTGGGTCCCTTGTTCATTCCGTCATTCTCTGCAGGGCTCCATATGAATCCTCCACGGTATGACTGTGGTGGCTCATCTCTTACGAGAATCTCTGCTATCTGCCTACAGTCGGTTGGTAGGGTTAGATGGGCCACAACTCTCTTGTTGCATCCTGAAAAATACAAACACAATCTCTATTGGAGAGTGAGGTCAGTATAGGTTAACAAATATACACAATTCTGGTTTACCTAGATTCTATTTTTAGTAGTCTCTCCGTCAATTGGTCCCATAGTGCATCTTTTCTTGGGAGCCCAAGAGTATGGGATCCGGTGCATATCGCACTGATTCCCCAGTTCTAGTCACAGGCTTCCCCTCACTGAGTGGAATATTTGGCCTAATTTAAAAGCTGTTGATTGTCTCCCCCAGGCCCAGGCTCCTCCATTGCACTAGTGCTCCTTTCTTGGTTCGCTGTTCTCTCCCAGTAGGAGGTGTGTTGACCACATTTTTGAGTCTGCAAAACTTTCCAAGTGAAACAAGGCATGGTATCTGCAGAGAATGATATAGATGATAAAGGTCTCAGCAGTTCCATGGTGGCAGTGAGAGAAGCAAACTTTTGTACCTAATCCTTGTCAGTCCTTTTGACAGAGGCTAAAGGAGAGGCCATGGTCTTCTCAAGCTATGGGGCATATTCATTGCATATTTATATAAGTTTTCTCTTTGAAAGTTAGAGATAATATAGAAACCAAAGCCTTTTCCTTTCTCTATTCTGCATCACAAACTGGTATATAAACAACAGTAACTAAGTGAATTTTGACTCAGTCTGATGGACAATAATTTAGTTCTGCTAAACAATTACTCAGCTTTTTCTTAAACTATGTCCTTTTATTTTTCTTTTGGTTTCTTCCTGATCTGTATTTTTGATTTTCCAGTTTTTCTCTTCTAAAATATACTCAGGACTCTTTTATTTGCTGAACTACAGAACAGTGGTCCTCTGCGTTTCATTTGCATAGGGAAAGCTGCTCTGCACTATCTCTTCACATCAGGCACTATGTGAGGCAGATTAAAAGAAAAGTTGTCTATAATTTCATCAGAAAATTTTTGTACAATTTAATTCACAATGTTTTTCAGTAAAAAAAAAGATAAAAATATGTGAACAATTTTATGATATGCTTTGCTTTCAGGGTAATTTGCTACACATACAGTTAACTTTCAGCCACCCAACAGTAAGCAGTCTAATGACTTTTTAAGTAAACATTTTTTTGAATCAGCTTAAGTTCCTGTCAAAGTCATAGGACGGTACAAAATTTTCTGTATCTCTCACACACACAGTTTTCTATTACCAAATCTCTTATTGGGATGATATGTTTGCTCTAATTTATGGAGCTGCAACTTTTAAATTATTATTACCCCAAAATGTTACTGACAGATTGTTGCCATCAGCTTTCTCATTGTTGGCACAAAGAACTGGACCAAACCAATCCTAACAAAGTTCCCTCTCTCCTTGTTAAGCCAAATCTCACAGTCTAGAGGTCTCACTGCATTCAGGACTTTCAACTCTGACCAAAATGGTCCATGAAACTGTACTTACAGCACTGCAAATTGGCAAGGTTTCACATTATTCCACATTTGTCCTGTAAATCAATTCCAAAAGGCCAAAGCCACTGAATCAAGTTTCTACCAACAACAGTCCCACTCCTTGGTACCAATTTTAACTGTTGCAGTTAGCATCTTGTTGCTGACAGCAAGAACCCAACCAAAAGCAGTTTGTGGATGAAAAAGTTTATTTGGGCTTATAGACTTGAGGGGAAGCTCCATGATGGCAAGGAATAAAATGGCATGAGCAGAGTCTGGGCATCACCTCTTGGCTATCAGGTGGACAACAGCAGCAGGTGAATGTGGCAAACACTAACAAGAAGAATCTGTCTATGACACCTGTCGTAGTCAGCCCACACATCACTGAGATGAATCTCCAAACCAGGCACAGTTATTGTAGGAAATGATTTATTGAAGATACAGATCCAGGGGAAGTTCCATAACAGTGAAAGGGGTTGGCCCTGTTTCACAGGTCTGATCAGAGAGAAAAACCCATCACCTACATCACACACTCAGAACAGGAAACAAGCAGGAGGGGGACTAAAGAGAATTTATTCTCCTTTATGTAGGGTTAGGGTGGGGTCTTGCAACCCTAACTCAGACTTAATGGCTTCCTGAGTCTCTGGAATTTCCTTCCTGCACTGCCCCCCACAGGAAAAGATGTTTACTTCTAGCTTCTTTGAGCTTTTTTACATCCTGCCCCCTACTGAGAGGCTGCCTTCCTGTAAACATCCTCAGAGACCCACCCAAGATTACTTGAAAGGTCAAGTTGACAAAAAAACCTAACCATCACAACAACCATAAGTCTGCCCCCAACAATACACCTCCAATGAGGTTCCAATTCCAAAATTGCCATCAGTTGAGGATCAAATATTCAGGATGCATAAATTTATGGGGTACACCTGAAGTAAACCACCACACAGATTATTGTTATATATTCTATGGGGTTGGACAAATGCCTAGTGACATGAATTCACCGCTATAGTATTATGGAGTAGTTTCACTACCCTGAAATGGCTGTGTTCCTCTGAGGCATCCTCCTCCCACGCTCTCCAACCATCAATGCTTGGCTCACGCTTCAGGTTTGTCTTCTCCAGGATTTCATATGGTTGGAATCATATGGGATGTAGTCTTTGTGGAGTGGCTTCTTTCACCTAGTAAATTGTGGCTCCTCCACATCTTTCCATGGTTTGATAATTCATATCATTTGAGCATGAAATAAATTCCACTGTTTGGATAAATAATAGAATGTTTGTCCATTCATCTACTGAAGGATATTTTCATTGCTTTCAAGGTTGGCAGCTATGATTAAAGTTGCTGTAAATAATTTTATCAGTCAAGGTTCCCTAGGAGAACAGAATCAATAGAAGGAATATGGAGTAAAAGGAGGATTTATTGGATTAGCTTACAAAATAGGGGCTGGACAGTCCAACAATGGCTCTCTACTGACTGGTGAATCAGAGAGCCTGGTAGCTATTTCAGTCCATGAGTGTGAATGCAGTTTTCAGAAGATAGGCAAATGTCTATGCACAGGAAGGAAGGAGAATGGGCAGCCAGGCAAATGAAAGGCTCTGATCTCCTGGAGCATCCTTATATGTAGTCTTCCAGCAGTAGGGACATCTCCCATGAGAAAGAATTTCCTGGCTCAGTTGACCTTTCCTGGAAACACCTCATGAATTATAAGATTTGGTCTTTTGCATGCATTGTACATTTCTTGGAAGTAATGATTGTGTTCCTTGATGTTTTTCTTCTCTCAATCTTGTCCTCAATTAAAATTTGATCTTCTGCATGATCTTGTGTGTTGGTGATTGTGATGGCTAGGTTTTGTTGCCAACTTTATCTTTTTAATTAGCTTAGATGGGTCTCTGAGGATGCTGACAGGAAGGCAGCCCTTTCAGTAGGGGTAGGAGGTAAGGAAGCTCAGGAGAGCTAGAAATTAACATCCCTGCCAGAGAGGGCAGTGCAGGAACGAAATTTCAGAGACTCAGGAGCCATTAAGTCTGGGATAGGGTTGCAAGACCTCACCATAAGGCTATATAAAGAGGAAGGAGATTTCTCCCCCTTGGCCCCCTGCCTGTTTGCTGTTCTGTGAGCGGTGTAAGTGATTGCTTCTTTCTATCTCTGTGCTTGGACCTGTGGAAGGGGCCAGCCTCTTTCACTATTATGGAGCTTCCCCTGGATATGATGCTTCAATAAATATTTTCCTCCCATAATTGTGCCTGGTTTGGAGATTCATCCCAGCGGTGGATGGCTGCCTATGACAGTGATGCTCTTTGTTGTGATGTTGATTTGTAGGATTATTTCTTTCATTTCTAGAATTCCTGTTTGGTTTTTGTCCCATGTTTCAATTTCCTTGCTGAATTTGTCCTCTATGTTTTGGATATTCTTCACCAATTTGCTTACAGTTTCATTTACCTTAGAGACCATATAGCATCTTTAATGTATTTTCTTAGTTTATCCATGTGCATATTTGATCCTTCTATGTCTGTTCATTGATCCTTTTTAGAAGTAGAAATTCTGAATTCTTTCTCTAATATATCTCTTATCTCAGTGTTTTTACTTTCCATTACCAGAGAGTTGGAAGACTGGGAGTGAGTCATTGTGGGTTGATACAAATGATATCTCATGTCATTTGTATTTCTTTGTTGTATTTTTTACATCTGTTCCCAATTTAACTCCCTCTTTTCCATTACAAATGGTGGTTTGTTTTGTTGCTGAGAGACCTGCTGCAGTCTACTTCTACTATAGTTCTTGTAGCTATTTGGGCTGAGTTGTAGTGTTGTTCCCTTCTTATTTATCAGCAAATCTAGTTATGTCTAGTTGTAGAAGACAATTTTTTGTCTTTAATATCCATAATTGCATACACTGTATGAGCAAACCTTATGATGGTAACCCCATTACACTCCTCCCTATCCTCAATCCTCTGGGGACCCTCCTCATGGGCATACTGGGTCAGTCCCTGGGTAGAAGACAGTTTTGTATTTCATTTGTGATCTGGAGTGAAGCTTATCACTAGAGGATTGATGCTGGTTCATATGAAGCACTCAGAGGAGGGCCCTGCATTCAGAGAACACACCCCTGGCTGAAGATGTAGGGGTGGTCTCTCAGGAACTGGCAGGTGTCTCTGTGCAGGTCTGGTTGGTAGGCTTGGAGCCTGTTTCTCACCATTTGTGTTGGCGGACATTTCTGACCAGGGCCTGCTTTCTGTTGTTCATGCTGGCTAGCAGCTCCCATCAGGGCATGATTCCTGCCCAAAAGTTTTTAACTATCATTCTGTTATTGAATTTTTAGTTTAATTCTATTAAAAGTGAGGGCAAATGTTATATATTGAATGTGCTAAATTTCTTAAGATATTTTATACCTGAGAATATGGAATATCATAGTGAATAGTCCTTTTGTGTTTGGGGAAAATGTATGTTTTACTGTTGTTGGGTGAAATAGTGTAAGTGTTCAGTACATCTAGTTGATTGATGAGGCCGAGATCAACAAAATCTTAGTGTACTGAAGTCTCTATATTAGTAAATTCATCTATTTCGATTCTAGGAGTTTTGTTTAATTTATTTTGATAAAGTGTTATTAGGCAAAGCTAGTGACCTTCAACTAAATATTTTTGTCTACTAATAACTATCTTAACAGTAATGGCATAACTATTCTCTTTTCAAATAATGTGTTGCTACTACAAAAGAATATTCAATTTATCCTGAAGAATATTTTCCTTTGTATGAAAGAATGAGTAAAAACATGCTTGTAATTAATTTTTCTGAATATATTAGTCAGACTCACTTTAAAACACATTCTGCCTAATCCTCCCAATTGTCCTTTTGATTACTATATCTCATTTTACCCATGAAAAAAGTAAGTTCTAGAAGGGTTACTAAAGTAAACATAGCTAATAAGAAGACAAACTTGATTATACTTCAAATCAATCTAAAATAATCTACCTAATTCTAAAATCCATCCAATTACAAAATATTTTTTAAATGCAGCCCTTTCTTTTTAAATTGACAGCCTCATCTCTCTTTTCAAAGTGACATATTCCATTCTAATTCTTGAGTGTTTTGTGATTTTTAAATGTACAAATACCTGTTTCAGATTCCAGAGGTAGTAGGTATGGAGGATGTTTTTGCAACAATTATCAGACCCTGAAACTGAGAAGTTGGGTCTTGGTGATGTGTATTCTGGGAGGAGACATACAGAGACTCACGATCTCAGTCACAGGGTTAGAGAGGTTTCCCTGTCTGTATGTGGGAAGTACATGCATCTACATTCCATCGTGTCAGGCAGTCTAGCTAGGTCATGCCTTTCACCCCTACTGTGGGAGATAATGATGTCTAGAATATTGTAAGGTGGATAATCATTTCCTCCTTTACATTGGAGGAAATAAAATTTCAGGGAATTAGATTAATATGCCAATGCACACCAAGATGCTAAGTAGCCAAGAACCGCATTACAGTCTAGTAGTCTAGTGTATGAAGGAAGGAAAGACATCCTAGTGCTCCCGTGTCACAAAACTTCTCTCTGCTGCTCTCTGAAGTTACCCTGTGGTGTCGTTTCTTCACCAATGGAAGCATCCTTGGAGATTAACCTGTGCTTATAATTATCCTAAAGGAAATCTGGCTATCCTAGAAACCATACCTCTCAAGGTTAGGCCATACACTTTCACAAGATGCTGAGTGGTGTTTTATTACAAACATCACTCTCATTTTCCAAAAACAAGAAAGAAAGAAAGAAAGAAATTTAAAAGCTTTTATGCCAATACAAAGACTAATAAGGATTCTTAAGCAGGTGTTTGACAACCTATGCACAATATCGATTCTGATCCATCAATTTGCCTGTTTTGCCTGTGCATGAACCTCATCCAGTATCCAGGGTCAAGAGGTAGGTTCTTGTCGGGAAGGGCAGGCTCAGCCTAGGCCTAAGAGGCTCCCTTTATAGTAATAAACTAGAGGCCAGTTTCCATTTGAGGCCCACTATATCTTTTTGGAAGACATGAATGAATTAAAATGCTTTTCCATTTTTTCATGTTTTGATCCTCATAGCAGATATTACCATATCTATTTGTGAAATGAGGGGATTGAGTCATAAACAGTATCAGGGTCTTGATCAAAATCTCAAAACTAAGTAATAAACAGAACTAGAATTTAGCCCTACTTATAGCTATGTATAGTTTTTAAAAAAAATCTCATTGGTTCTACAACACAGGCAACCCTGGGAGAAAGTAGTTCTTAGAAATTCCTCTTTATTCCTCTCTCCTTGGAGGATGTCATAACACCCTCTCTTTTGTGTTATTTTCTTCTTTTCTGGAGAGCTGTTCATAGCCCATGCCAGACAAGCTGGTGCTCCCTCGTCATGTCGGCAGAGGCCTGGCACCTCCATTATACTGTGTTTAGCAAGCTTATTTTTTGACAATCTGTAGGGAAAACACATTATAAATAAGAAGCCTATGGAAAGTTCAGGAATCAAAGAAATGTTTTTCAGATCTGAAGAGTTGAGACCTCATTCTTTAATCCCAGCATGAAACAAAACTCGGGCTCAAAACGTATTTCCCTTTTCCACTGAGGAATATGTCCACACTGTTTGCTTGCCATCTACTCTTTCTACTGGCAGAGAGCCAGGAGGGTGGAATTCCAATGCTTTTCATTCTCCAAGCTGAGAAAAAGTACCAGATGGGAAATAGCAAGGCAGACTTAGTTGGGGGTAGAGGATCTGAGGCTTGATAGTCAGTGTAGGGAATGATCAGGCTTGTGGCTTTAATTATCCAACTACCTGGATTCAAATTCCAATTGAACCGCTTAGTAGCAATGGTGAGCTTCACTGTTGAAAAACTGGTTTTAATTAAGAAATATTTCACATATGACTAGCTGGGAGAGATCAAGGTCTTGAGATCTTGGGGCAGTTATCAGGGCATGAAGAAGACAGTGACGCTAACTAGAGCTCGAAGTCCTTAAGTGTCTCCACACAGAACTTTATTCTCTCAATGCACTCTACTCTGAAAGTCCTTAAGAACCCCAAAATTCCTAGATTTGAGATTTTTCTTAATTCTTTGCCTTGATACTTGCTTACTTTACAATAACCTTGTCCAAAATACAAGTCAAATCTTGCAGCCTTAAGGTTCCACAGAGTCAAAGTTAACCTCTACAGGAAATGAAAACATGTTAGAAAAGACAAATAGTGGGGGCTGAAGAGATTGCCTGGCAGCGGTTAGGGCACTTGCCTGCAAAGCCTATGCAAAGTGGCACATAAATCTGGATTTCCTCTTCAGAGGCCAGAGGCCCTGGCTTGCCCATATTCATTCTTTCTCTCTCTCTCTCTTTCTGTGTCTCTCTCTCTCTATTTCTCTCTCTCTATCTCTCTCTCTCTCTTTCTCTCCCTCATGCACATGCTCTCATAGTTTCTGCTAAAGAAGGTTATGAAATAAAGTCTAATTGCTAATTGCTATCCCAACATTCCTAGGTTTTTCCAGTATAGGTTAAAAGATATTATACAAATAGAACCCCTGAGTTTTTCTAACTTGAACCTGATGTTTATGTTATAAATTAAACAGGTGCATTTAGGTCCTGATAGGGCCCTGTGATTATCACGAAGCTTTCCTGGGGACCGACAGAGCCATGTAGCTGCCACACCTCTACTGATCTTTACCAGCATATAAATTTTAGGGAAAACAAGTGTTCAGCCTATGCACGACACATGGTGACCACTTAACAAATGTTCAGGTGAGAAACTGATCATTATTATCTTTGGAAGTTTTTTTTTTTTTTCAGAAATTTCTTGATTTGCTAGAAATATGGCACTTGCCTATATCTTTTTTTTTCAGACATAAAGTGATTTTTATTGACAAATCAAGGCACACAGGCAATTGGCTGAGTTTGAAGTTTGGGTATAAACAAGGTTAAGGATTACAGTTAGCCATGGATAAGACAACCTTTGGGTAAGTTAGTTTGATGTACTGTGCCTCGGTTTTCCTAATATCTTTGCAGGAACAGGCCAGAAGAACCTGACCTCCAGGGCTGCCTAGGCAGTAGTGAGTTCAGAACTTACTAGAGCTACACAGTGAGGCCCTGTCCCCGAAAAGCAAGGGTCCAGGATATATTTCAGTGTCAGAGTGATTGCTGGCATGCTCAAGGGTCTGGCTTCCATGCTTGGTGCAATAATAATAATAATAATAATAATAATAATAATATAATTTGCTTGTGTTGATTGCTTCTGCAATATTGTATTATATATTGTATAATATAAAGGAAGTTTTTCATCTGGAGTATATGTCATCAGTCTCTACTATCAGTCTTTGTATAGGTCAAATTGCTGTTCACAACTCAAGGAATGGAGGACTTGCCATTCTCTTTGGACAGCATCCGGTGAGGGAAAGCAGGTATAGGGATATGTTTTTTCTTCTGTCATTTGCATCATAAATGAGATTTTTTAACAATACATGCTGGAAATGCTACATATTCAAAAATATCTTATGAAAAAGCTTTGTGCGACCCTAGAGTGTGAATACATTGTGTGAAGATCCTCATTGATTTCATGGCTGTTATGAAAGTATTTCTCTGCAGAAGAGTATGCTCTTTTAGCCATAGGGTTTAATTTTTAAATCTCTCCTCTCTCTGTGTGTGTGTGTGTGTGTGTGTGTGTGTGTGTGTGTGTGTGTGTGCAGGAGCAAACATTTGCATGTGTGAAAGTCAAATGGCAACTTTGGGGGGTTGGTTCTCACCTCCACCTTGTTTTAGACCAGGTCTCTGTGCTGTTAATTGGTTTGTACACTAGGCTGGCCCATGAGTTTCCAGGGATGCTCCCATCTCCACACCCCATCTCACCTTAGGAGCACTGTGTGGATGTTCATGCTACTGTGTCCAGCTCAACATGGGTTCAAAGGATCCAAACTCAGGTTCTCATGATTGTGAGGCAAACATTTTACCTACTGAGCCATCTCCTCAGCCCCACAGAGTTTTTTTTTTTTTTAAATGAAAATTACAACATTTAAAGAGCATGAACTATGGGCTATGCCAAGTTCCATTTATTTCTCACACCAGGTTTAAAGTTAATTATTTTATTTCCACTTTATAGATGAAAAATTATGTCCCTGAGAAACTAAATAACTTAATCAAGGTCACATGGTAATTTGTTTAATTTTAATTAATTTATACTGGATTTTTTTATGAACACCATGAAATTTATTCTAACACAATTAAACAGAGATTGGTAGAGAGAAGGAAGGGAATGTTCTTGTTGTACAAAGAGAATATTCTCATTTTTAAAAAAACTATAAAACATATGTTAACAAAATTGAAAAAAAATTATCTATAATCTTACTTCCCAGAGATTATTGCTTACAGCACTTTCATTGATTAAACAATAAGTCTGATTTTTTATAGGAAATCCTTAATTGCTCATACTAACTTAAGGGAGAGAAATGGGTGGAAAATCTAAAATCATTTGTATCTACATTGTGTGCTTTTGAGAGTAGGAAATTAAACTTTTTGATCATGTTCTGCATGGACTAATTGTTGAAATTACTTTTTCTTCACCAACTGATCCTAATTCAGGGCAGAGTCCCAGAAGCATTTTGGTGACAGGGGATTCAACATGTGCTGTGGCTAATTTAAGAACTGGAGACTCTACATGTGGATAATTAAGATCAGATTGTAGAACAAAAGCTCACACAATGTAGTAGTGTCAGAGCTCTCCAGCATTTCAGACACTTTATCCACAGAGCAATCTTGAAAGCTAGAGTCAATTCAATTTTCCAGGCATTCATTGTGAGACTGACTGACTCTGCAGTGCCCTAAAACGTTATGCATTCCACTAACTTTAATCATAGTAACAATAGCCATTATAGCTCACATTTACTGTGCACTTACTTACCTGAAGCTCAGATCTTTAAAGCCCCTTAAGTGTATTAATTTATTTAGCCTCAATTTAAACAGAGTGAGACCAGAGGAAACTGTGCACTAATAAAAAGAATGGTATATTCTGAAGTGGGAACTGATCAAGGATTTAAAGACTATGATAACAGTTCAAAGTTCACAGATTAAAGGGAATTTCTTCAAACCTGATTGCTGGGTTCCCTCTGCAGTGGAGGCTCACACCAAGGATGGCATGAGGGAGAGCCTTGGGATAGATCTGTTTGTTTCTCTTAATCTGAAGGAAAATGAATGCCTGCCTCACACATCCTCCAACCCAGGAATGGCCTCCCCAATAAATGGTGTAATGGATATTATGAGAATCACAATGCCTTTCCCTTAATCGGAAATTGCCCAGTTTAAACATCTACATGGTCCATTTTAGCTGACTACTGCTATGTTTGTAACTTAAAATGTCTCCTAGAGACTATGTGAGATTCCTGGCCGGTGCCACTATCGGGAGGGAGTAGATTCTTTTCCAGGTAAGGCCAATGTCGAGGGAAGTTAGAAGGAAACTGGGAGAGTCCTTTCCTTTTTCTCCTCTCCTCTCATTGACTCCCTCTCACCTCTCTCCTGCGGTACCTGCTTACCTCTAGCTCTCTCTAATCCTTTCTCCTTTCATCTTAATTTCATATAAGGAGCTTTGTGTCACCACAAGCTCCCCACTCTGATGTACCCTTCACCACAAGCTCAAAGTCACAGGAATGGAAACCTCGGAAACCATTAGCCATAATGAACCTTTCCTCCATTCACTTGATTTCTCGTAGCTGTTTTGTCGGAGGGATGGAAAGCTGACTAGCACAATGCTAACACTTGGGTTAATCAACTGTTCATAGAGATGCCTGATCAGCTGTGGCCTTTGAGATCCCTACAGTGGGTTGGGTCTACAAAATTAAGGGAAGGCATCCATTTGTCTCTGGTGGTGGGAAATGAACAATGTGGGCTTGAGAATTTTTGGTACCAGTAGTAGACATAAAAACAGGTAAATCAAATTTGTTACTTAGTTTTGGATTAACAACATAATAAGCTTCAGCTGCGGCTCATACACTGTTCTATTCACTGTGAGGCCACTTGTTCTACTCACTGATTAGTGGTGGTAGCCACAGGAAGGCAGATTTCTGTGAGACAGACAAATCTGCCTGAAGGACTCCTCAGCAGCATAGCTGAAACATTCTTACAACGGCATGTAGGCTGGCCCAAGAGCT
Source organism: Zapus hudsonius (assembly GCA_004024765.1). Taxonomy (NCBI): domain Eukaryota; kingdom Metazoa; phylum Chordata; class Mammalia; order Rodentia; family Dipodidae; genus Zapus; species Zapus hudsonius. Next base: position 14,546 of record PVHP010006312.1, on the reverse strand, counting down.
TCCAGGGATTCTCCTATCTCACACCCCATCTCACCATCAGAACACTGTTAGATATGAATCTGTGATTTCAACATGAGAGGTGAAGCCAGAAGTGTCTGAAGTTCACATGTTTTTAGCCTTCAAGATGAGTGAAGTTATGTCATATGCCAAAAAATGAATGCAACTGGGGTCAGTCATATGAAATGAATTAAGCCAGTATTTGTTAAATAACTTCATGTTTTATGTAGTTACATGAAATAATGTATGTATATATTAAATCAAACTGTCTAGCAGAATAAGGGAGATGAATGTGAGTGAGCAAGAGAAAACAGAGGGTTCTGGGTAATAAGGCAAGGGGAGGGGCACATGTTCAATATACAACATAGACCTTAAAAAAAGCTTTAAAATCAACTCAGGACTCTCTCTCTCTCTCTCTCTCTCTCTCTTTCTCTCTCTCCTCATTCTTTGAAACCTCTGATGAACAGAACAACTAGTTAGATGCAAAGTAAAGGCTGAGATATGATACCAATGCATGGGTAAGAACCAACAAAAGAAAAAGAAAAAGCAGAGAAAATGATTAGTGGAAACAATTTCCAGAAGTGAAATGCAAACACTGTTTGAGGCTTTCTGTGTGTCCAAGGTTTATATGCCAACTTAACAATTCCGGGGACATAGTGATAATTAAATAGATGCCTCTAAATGAAAAAATGAATGTATTTGTAAGTTAATTGTGTAATACTTGTCTTCTCTTTATAAAAACTTGATAGAAATGCCAGGAATCAAGGTTCCTGGGACCATCTTGATTACTAGGCAAATTACTCACCAACTTGGCTAACAGTTCTTTACGTCATTCACACTCAAGGTTTGATCAATGATATGATAGGACTGTCAGAGCAAAGTAATAGAGTTTTACTTCTAGAAGTTTTACGACATTAGAGTTCCCTTCTCAGCACCAGAGCAGTTCTGGCAAGAGAATAATGGCTGCTCTCTGGCCTCTGCATCTGTAGCTTCCTGTTGAAACTGCCATGGCAACTATCAAGGGCCTGGGGCTCTTCTCTGCCACACATATCATTCTTCTAGGAACATCTGCTCACTGGGCTAAGGATTAATTATCTACACAGAAGAGATATCACTGCCAAACCTCAAGGCAAAAACCCTGGAAACTACATGAGCTTTGGACAATGTCCCGGAAGCTTCATTTTAGCCTCTGGGCATCATTTAATCTCAGTCAAAGTGTTTTTGCTTTTTCTCCAGATATATGCAGAATACAGACCTCAGAGCATGCGACAGTCTGTATTGTGACTTTTAGGTATTTGGGCAAAGCCATGAATGGCATGGCTCTATTGACTATTATGTGTCCATCATCAGGGTAGGTGTAGGAGTCCAACATGTTATCTACCCAGGAAAATCCTTTGTTGCCAACTGTGCACCTAATACTATCCTTTCTTTTTTTTTAATTCTGCAAATAATTATCAAGTCCTTATCGTGTTATAGGTGTTATTAAAAGAGAAGTTATAGGAAATTATCCTATAGAAGAACTTTCCTTCATATTACTGATTCACATGTTATTACAATGCAGAAATAACATATCAAGATTTTTAAAAAAATACAGATTATTCTGTAAGAATTTAGAAAACAAAAGACTAAGTAATTTTGAATGAAATAAGTATAACCAAAATCAATAGACGCATGGCATCCTTCTGCAGAAGAATATTATGGCTGAATAAAATTCCAGGAACCACTTTTGGGAATTGCTGGAACCAAACTTTGGCATGTATTCTTTCCCTTTAGTTTGATCAGTGCTTTCTAAACTATTTACCTTTGAGGACTAGATGTCCACAACAGATTCTGAGTGCTGCTGCAGCAGGACTCTAGGAACAGTGGTTGGTATCAATTCAAGGATATGAGGAGTTCCTTTACTCTTCTAAGGACCTTGGGTCAGGTGAAAATGGATCAGTGGTTTCCATGCAGAAAAGAAGTTAAGTATGAGCCAGGATGAAGCAGAGTTGGAATTCATTAAGAAAGGTTTTAATAATGATTTAAACGTGAATCTTAGGCGAAAGGAAGGTGCTCAGCGAAAGAACAAGGCATACCCCGCTATGTATATGGGCTTCTCAAGAGAGAGAGAGCCTCAGTTAGTCTTGTGTACTGTTAGCATTAGCCATGCATTCCATTGTGTTGACTCTCAAGTTACATCCCAGGAGGATTTCAAGGAAACCTGTTATTCCTTCACTCTTTCACTTTGATAAGTGATATTATACAGTGTCCCTGGAAGTGGTTTGGATAGGCTTATAATATGATAAAGTCATGAACCACCACAGTTTCACAAAGGATTTAGGATATACATTTTACTGTAAATGGATTTTATGATAAAAGTCCTAGAAGGTCATAGGTTTACAGGCGGACAAGGAGAAAGCCTTAAGCAAATTCCAATTGTGTTGTTACTCTTTTTTAAAAATTATATCTTTATTATCCATAATTAAAAACACTGAATGAGCAAATAATGTGTTGGTGTCCCCAGTTTCCCAATTTCCCTGTTCCCTGTCCCCAATCAGCTGGGTATCCTCCTCCGTGGGCAAACTGGATCAGTCCATGGGGTAGGAGGTTATGGATAGCCTAGGAGTCAACCCAGTTTCACCCCTCTTTGTATGTTGATAGTGAGAGGGGCCATGTCTCTGGATATTCTCTTCCACCATGGCTCTTATAATCTTTCTGCTCTCTCAGTTCCCTGAGTCATGGTGGGTGAGTATTAAGGATGCTTTGTTGTTGAGGTCTTAGGTGCCTTTGTACTTCTGCTTTAGGCGGTATTGAAGATCTTTGGTGTCTGTCTCACTGGCCTATCCAGGGTTGACTGATTGACTGTGGTTAGGTCTCTTGCTTATCCCACCATTCTCTGTGGGGTTCCATGTGGATCCTCCACAGTAGGTCTGGGATGGCTCATTTCTTGCCAGGATGTCAGCTATCAGTCTGTGGCTCATTGGTAGGGTTGGAAAGGCCACAGCTCTCTCGCTGCCTTCTGAAAAATAGAAACAGAATCTCCATCGGAGAGTGAGATCAGTATAAGTTAACTGAGATGCACATTTCTGAATTGGCTAGAGTCTATTGTAAGTAGCCTCTTTGTAAATCACTTGTAAAGGGAATTTCTCTTTGGGACCTAAGATTTTGGTTTCCAGTGCATTTCTCCCTGACTCCCCAATTCTAGTCAAGGGCTCCCCATCACTGAGTGGATTACTTGGCCAAATTAAAAGCTGCCCTAGGCTTTGGCTCCTCCATTGCACAAGTGTTTGTTTCTTGGTTGGCTGTTCTCTCCCAGTAGGAAGTGTGCACAGTCTACTCATGGCGACAGACTGCGTTTCATATCAGTGGTCTCTGTTTACTCCAACTGTTGTTGACCAGTTTCCCTTGGAAACTTATGCAGTGCCTTCCAGCACTGCACTGACTATCATCTGGGGGCTGGTTAACATTCTGGACCTCACAGGGTCTCTCAAGTGCTGATAGATGGCTTTCTGTGGTTTCTTCAGCAACAGGAACTTACCTCAGACCTGGGGGGGGTGTTATTCAAGAGTTTTGACAGAATCCTGTCTTGTTTTTGGGACCTCGTGGGTCACTTTGGTTGAGAGTCCAGTGAGGGAAGGAGCCAGTGACTGGGACCATGAGTTGCCAGACTGATCAATTTTTCATGGGCTTAGACTCTCTCCCCTTCTATTCATGGCCCCTCTTGCCAGACGATGATGCCCACTTACTGCTCAAAAGGTTACAGTATGCAAGTGAGTATTTTATGATTTTGAATCATTTTTGGTTTAGCTTAATAATTGAGTCTTCCCCTCCTTCCCCATTCCTTACACCTCTTTCACAAACTCACTTCTCCTGACTGGTTTAACCTGGTTAGGAACCACATATGAGGGAAAATATGCAGAGTTGTATGCGGTGTTTGACTCTGTTCTTTTAAGAGTTCCTTACTAAGTCTGTTCCATGTCAGACCATTTTTCTCTAAACTGCGATATGTCATTTTTCCTTTTAGCTGAGTAAAATTCCTACAAACATACCATACTCAGAGCTAAGAGACCCCCATCAAACTGGAAGGTGTTGTTTGCCAGTTATAATGCAGGCAGAGGCCTAATTTCCAGAACATATAGAGAACTCAAAAAATAAATAATAAAAAAATCAAACTGCCCCCTCACAAAATGGGGCACTGATCTCAAAAGAGAATTCACAGATGAGGAAACACAAATGGCCTTAAGAAAGTGCTTAGCATCCTTAAGCGTCAGAGAAATGCAAATCAAACTACAATGAGATTCCACTTTACTCCAGTCAGAATAGCAATCATAAAGAAAACCAACAACAATAGTTGCTGGTGAGGATGCAGGAAAAGGGAACCCTCATTCACTGCTGGTGGGATTGCAAACTTGTTCAACCACAATGGAAAGCAGTGTGGAGACTCCTGGACAGAATGGACATAGAGCTACCAATGGACCAGCTGTCTCTCTACTAGACATCAACCCCCAAGATGTCACATCTTATCACAAAAACATTTGTGCAACTATGTCTATAGCAGCTCAATTCATAATAGCCAAGAATTGGGATCAACCCAAATGCCCATCCCTGGAGGAATGGATAACAAAACTATGTTGTTACTCTTGACTCTCAGATGGCGAGAAGCTTCGACCAATCTCCATTCCCTGCTCAGGTCCCCATAAGTTCCCCTGTCTTCAATTGTGCCTCTGTAGTAGTCCCAGGAGAATATGGATTCCCATGTCAAACAAACTTCAAATGAAGAAAAAAACTAGTGCCAGTGGTGTCGGTGCATGTCTTTAATCCCAGCACTCAGGAGCCAGAGGGAGGAGGATCATTGTGAGTTTGAGGCTACCCTGAGATTATATAGTGAAATCCAGGTCAGCCTGTAGTGAGACCCCATGTCCAAAAACAACAACAACAAAAAAAAAATAGAAAAAAAGAAAAAACTATATGTTTCCACTGTCTTTTCCATTCAACGAGAGATTTTTCAAGTATTTTTATCCATCCTAGGATAAAAACATGTTAGTGGAATTATTTTAAAAGTTCTAAGATGTCCAGAGAACTCTGATTAGTAAATATTTAAGTGAAGTTTCAATGTGATTTCATGGTGGCAGTGAAGATGAGTCTTAGGTGACGGAAATGGCTGTTGCTGAGAGCAAGTGCTTTTGGGACCATAATTCCTTATTTCTTGTCATGCTCTCTGGTTCATGCTTCTCTCCAGAACTGGCATTGTCTCTAACTTCTCTTGCCATTTATCTGTGAGAAGAGCCTGGGGAACATAGGCTCATTTCTCTATCTATCCCAGCAAAGCAAAAAAGAGGGTTCTATGAAATGATTGTGAAGTTCTGTGAATTCCCCAGCCACATGAGGCTTGGCTAGGACCGATTTGGTATGAGGAGTGGGGTGATTTGCTAAGATGAATCTGACCATGTGGATTTTGATCTTCTGGAACTTGTGTACTGGAGGAATGGACATGGACTTGGTACTTGCAAATGAAGATGCCTTCCAGGGCAGTGAGCCAAGTTTTATAGACTATTCTGGTGAGGATTTGGAAATGCTCAGTACAGAGAGAATTGCATTTGGAGGCTTGGCTTGTGAACTTTCTAAGGGGAAGGAGAGACTGAAGAAAACTTTAATAGAAGTGTGTGCCGGAGCCAAGGGGTGGATGTGTCCTACTGCCCATGCCCAGAGCTGAATTTAAGAAATGGACTGTGTGCTTGGTTATGAATATGGGACTGAGAAGTTAAGATTTGAAGTTGGAGAAACCTCAAAGCAAGTTTAACTTACTGGCCCAGAGACTGACTTTTGATTATGGTTCAACTGCTTTACATTGAAACAATGGAGAGATGCCTGAGGTCTTTCCACCCAGGAAGGACAGAAAGATAGACTGTGAAAACTCTTTGGAAAGGAAATCGCTGAAAGAAAGGAATCTGCTCTTCAAGATCACATTTATTTTGTCCCTGAATTAACAACATGGCTGTGTCCTGCATACCTTCTACTGCTTTTGGAAGCATGAGAAATGCATGCATGGAGTGGGTCATGAAGTACACATGGTTCCAGGGGCCACTACTGAAATGCTGTATTTGTAACAGGGCATGGAGTCCCTGACTGGCAAGTTATACCATTGGAAGGTGGACTGTGGTTTGCAATGGAGACCCGAAGACATTTTGGACATACCAGGACTGTGCAAGGATTACCATGGAGCACTGTTAGCTCAGGATGGAAGTTTTCCCAGCTACTCAGCCAAGCTGGAAGGACAAAATTGAAAAATCCAGAGACTTGTCAGTCACTAGTTGTGCTGTGGGACTTGGACTGCAGATGTGGATATTTGCTGATGTTTGTTGAGTTTACATTGGCCCAGTCTTTCCTTGTTATGCCTCATAGCAGTTGGAAATATTTGCTCTGTGCCATTATATGTTAAAAGCTTATAATTTATTTTGATTTTACAAAATTTAAAGTTTATGAAGACTGTGGGACCTTTAAAGTTGGACTAAATATAATATAGATAGTTATACTTTTATTGGGCTCCAAGGGTGGATTGTGGTAGTTTAAATAATGTCCCCCAATAGATTCAAAAGTTTATTATAATTGTAAATTGTCTCCAGCCACTTCTGGCTGGAGGAGGTGTGTCACCTTGGCCAGATCCTAGGGTTCAGCCCTAAGGTGTTTTTGGGATGGGTTTGGAATTCTAGCTATACATATGCAAAAAGCAGTCTGAGCTCAAGCCTGGAGTTCCTCTTATTTTTCCAAGTTTGGAGTGTGCTTGCTTGAAGTGCTGGTGGTGGGCTTCTGTCTCTGTCTCTGCTTGGATCTATGAAAGAGGGCCAGCCTTTTTTCCTTAACTTCCCCTGGGTCTGTTACTTTAATAAATATTTTCCTCCCCAAATCGTGCCTGGTTTGGAGATTCATCCCAGCAACGTGAGGCTTGGCTACAACACATAGCCAGTTATGTTCCCTAACATGTTAGCAGAGTTATTCGAGTCAGAGCCTAGCTATACGTCATTATCAATAGAGGAAGGATGCATGAGACCCCTACCTACCAGAGTAAACAATAGTACCTAATAGTTTCTAAACGGGGGAGAGTCAGGTTTATCAGTGAAATAGCCACTGGTAAGTTTGTCAGTTCACAGTAAATAATCCTCCACATAGGATTATGCAAGCAATGTTAATTTAACTTAATGAGTTAAAGAAAATGGCATGAAAATATGATAGGGATTGAGATAAAGATGAGTGTTAGCAGAGGGAGAAAGTGATGAGAGAGGGTGATCGGAGCACATATGATCAAAATAGGTTACATATGTGCATTAGAATGTAATAATTTTCAAAAACAAGTAAAATATTTAAACACTAATAAAAATTTCAAGTGTTTAATTCTAGAGCCTCTACCCTAAGGGAAAAAAGTAAACTTCCTAAATAAACATTTTATAGGATTATATTCACAATACATTTTATAGTCTAAAAATGTAAATAAGTACCAATCTTAAAAATATCTGCCAACAAAAGGAAAATAAATAACCCAGTTTTTAGAAAAATTTGTATCCAGCCTCAGATAATGATGTTGCAATTGTATCAATATGCATTGGCTTTGATGGTTAATCTCTGTTATCAGCTTGATTGGATGGAGAATCACCTAGGAGACAAACCTCCAGGCATGTCTGTGAGGGAGTTTCTAGACTAGGCTAATTGAAATTTGAATACCTTCCGTAAATATGGGAGGCATCATCCCATGAGTGGACTGAATAGAAAAGAAAAGGTAAAGTGAGCAGCAGCACTCAGCACTGCTTTCTGACTGAGGATTCAGTGTGACCATCTGCATCATGATTCTTCTGCCATAGCCTTCCCACCATGGTGGACTGATTTCCCTCAAACTATAAGCCAAGTTTATTCCAGGCATGGTGGCTCATGCCTATAATTCCAATACTTGAGAAGCTGAGCCAAAAAGGATCTTGGATTTGAGGCTACGCTGGACTATAATAGTGAAAGTGTCCCAAACAAGAAACAGAGAGAGAGAGAGAGAAGATAGAGAAAAAAGGAAGGAAGAGAAAGTAAAAGAAGTGTTAGTCAAATAAACACTTCCTCCTTTAAATTGTGTCATGTCATAAATCTTGAAACAACAAAGAAAGTAAATAATATAGAAATTTGGTACTGAGAATGTCCCTGCAAGCCCTCCCATCCTCAACCCCAGCTGGAGTAGCAGGTGTATGCCACATTCTTGGCCTTTTTGGTGGGTGTTGGAGATTTAAACTCATATCTTCATGTACTTTACTGCCTGGTTCATCTCTATAGCTCCTTAATCTACACTTTTGGACAGTGTTGGAGCTGTTAAGTACTATGGGAACTTTTGAAGTTGGACTGAATGCACTTTACATTCTAAGGCAAGAGCCTGTAGGACAAGAATAAAAGGTAATGGATTAAAAATGATGTGTTTGGATGTCAAGTTAGAAATGGGTTGATTTGTGATCACTATTCCCAGTTTTCAGCTAGAATCTCCATGTCTATGAGGGATTTTCTAGATTAGTTAAGGGAGGGAAGACCCACCCTAACTGACATGGCATCATAGCACCAACATTCATTTTTGTCTGTGTCCTGGCTGTGGATTCAAAGTGACCAGCCATTTCATGGTACTGTTCCCATTCTTTCTCTGAAAGATATACTGTGTTTCCTCATATTGTAAACCTGTCCTCCCTTCAGTGGCTTCTTGTCAGGGATCTTTCTGTAGCAAAAGGAAAGTAACTTAGACAGCGGGTAAGTTTAACTTTATACTAATTATAATCAGAACAATGACTTCTGCTTTCTTCTGTGGATTAGAGAAACTTCTCATTCCCTTCGTGAAGTAAGTCTTTAAGAGCACTAAGATTAGTTTTCTTTAACTAGAGTTGCCACAGTTGTTGAGGTCAGAGCCTAGGCCCTGGCAGTTCTAACAAGCTAGAGTTGACTACTCATCCTCAGGCATCCAATTCAAGAGACAATAGTGAAAATCAGGGACACATTGATTCACTGTGGCCACATTGGGAAGAGTAACAAAATGTTCCGTAGACCCCTCAAGCCTACCTTCTGAATCCGGACATGAAATTTAAATTTAAATAGAAATCAAGAGATGCATGCAGCATCCCAAATAAAGTGTGGTGCCACCTGCCATTGTCTCAGTTCTATTCTCTCTTGAAATATAGTCTGAGGACTTGTCAGATGTGTGTGAAACCTCTGGAAGACAGTTCCTTCTCTGTGTTGCATAAGTATTTTAGCCATATGCCTCTTCTTGCCAAGGAAACCTAGGAAATTCTGATTCCTAGGGAGCCTTTGTTGCCATAGTTTGATAGCCAAACAGAGGGCCACAAGAATCTCTTTAAAATATCTTTATTCTTACCAGAATGGATACACTAGGATTCAGAAATAAATGTGCAACAAATGTCATGACACTTTTTGTCAAGAGAGTAACCTCAAGGCATATATCTCTACACAAAATTAAAGTTAGTACAGTCATTTATAGCCAAAAAATTACCACAAAACTAATAAGTATAGTGCCATTTAGATGACCGAAATCCATCTTCTTTACAACAAACATATTCTAACAAATACAATTTCCTATAATAACAAACAGAATAAATATCCAGTAACAAATACATAAAGCATTTTCCGTAACTGTAGCCTCAAAGTTAAGAGTTATAATGTATAAAAATAGCAATAAAATATTTTATTTAAAGAGCAGAATGTTCAAGGGAGATTCAGGTCATTCCTGGCAATCTCATATTGTCAAGATATAAGTTTTGTGTGGATGTAGCCTTATTAGAATACTCACTACTCTGGTACTTTGTGTCATCTATAATCTTCTAAATATTTCTTATTAATTATGATCTGAGGATAATTGTCTCTGTAATTACTAAACATAAAACATGTGCTTTTAAATTTCTATTATTACTTCTTTTAGGATATATCACTAAGATGTAGCCTATCCAATTTCAAACATCACACAGAGAACTTGCGAAAAAAAAAGAACAACAAAGTTAAACTATTTATTCCGTTCATCTTAACTCTGCTTGGAGACTGTGTGTGTGTGTGTGTGTGTGTGTGTGTGTGTGTGTGTGTGTACTATAGGAATTACAAGCAACAAAAACTGATTTGGGGTAAATTATGTAGGAAAAGAATTTGGGAGAGGATGATATCTGGCTCACAGACATGGAAAATCTAGAAAACCAAACTTGCAAAGTGGAAAAATGAAGGGAATCAAGGGAAGCAGTTGCTTTTGACAATACCCAACCATCCCATGAGAAGAGTTTGTCCAGGGCACAGCAGCCACCACTGCTATTTCTCTTCCTAGACTTAGTGAACACTACTAAATTAGTGAAGAGTGTTAATCTCCAGCCAAGCTTCCAGGGTTCAAGGACAGCCTGCAGTCTGGAAGGCTAGTCTCTACTTCTCATGATGACAGTTCTCCAAATCTAAAGAAAGGTTTACATGTGAGCTGAGAAGACAGGCAGCATATGTCCACAAAATGAGATGTGGAATATGACCCCAAGTTTTGTTATGTGATTACTGACTGCTTTTAAGCCACATGCCTTGCTATTTCTTCTTGTGCCACAAATCTAGACAAATTGATATAAGGTAAAGGACAGGAGCTTCTTCCTTTATCTAAACCATGAGGCCACTTCCATGAAGGAACTTCTATGGGTTACCTTGTAACTATAACAAAAACCAGGAAGACTCCTTCTTGTTCCCTTAACCCTTCACGTCTGCTTGAGAGGAATAGCCTAATCTTACAGACCTCAATTATGTAAGAAATAAGTCTTTGCATATTTTTTGTAAGCATGTGTGAGTATCACTTGCAATATCTGAGCCATGAGGGTCTATGTGCTACAATAGGCAATCATACCATGATTTCTAATAGTAAGTAAAATAACCCCTAAATGCTAATGAATTTTTCATAGAATTTCTTTATATAATAAGCATACAACCAGACATAATGGAACTTATTCCTTTGTGTAATGGAAGCAAAGGCCACTCACCAATAGACAACCTGCTCCTCTCCTCAGCTCACCCTTCCCCTTGCTCTATCTCCATTTTCTTCTCCTCCCTAACCCTGGCAGATTCCAGTGTCAAAAATACAAGTGAGTGGCTGCCTTCATTGTAAACATCCTCAGAGACCCACCCAAGATAATTAAAAAGATCAAGCTGACAACAAAACCTAACCATCACATATACCATATATATGTATATATATATGAATATATATATATACATATACATATATATATATATATATATATATATAAAATCCATTCATCTGTTCATAGGCCTCAACTCTGACTCCATATCATGGCTATTATGAATAGTACAGCAGTAATTACAGATGAGCAAGTATCTCTGTGTTGTGTTGATTTAGTTTTCTTCCCAAGTGATATTTCTGAATCATATAGTATTTAAAAATTTTTGAGGAACCTCTATACTGATTTTTATAGTGGTTGCTCCAATTTGCATTACCATCAGTTCCATATGATGGTTCTCTTTTCTCCACATCCTTCCCAGAATTTGTTGTTTTTCATTTTCTTAATGATAGCCACTCTGACTAGAATGATGTAGAATCTCAATGCAGTTTCAGTTTATGTTTGCTTGATGGCTAAGCAAATGCTTTCATATATTCATTGGATATTGTATTTCTTTTTTTTTGAGAAGCATTTGTTCAATTCATTTGCTTAATTTGCTGATTGTTTTTTGTTTAATTTTTGAATTTCTTTATAGATACTATATATTAATCCTCTGTAAAATGCATAGATGTTCCATTCTTTGGGCTGACTCTTCACTCCTGTAATAGTTTCTTCTGCTATGTAATAGCTTCTAAATTTCATATAATACAATTTGTCAGTTTTGGGATTGAGTTACTAAGCTATCACAGTTCTTTTTAGCAACTTCTTGCCCATGACCCTATCTTAAAGTGATTTCCGTATGTCTTAATCTAGGAATTCCAGAATTTAAAGTTTCACATTAAAGTCATTTGTGCATTTTGAATTGATTTATTTGGGGGAAGAAAGACAGTGTATACTTCTTTCTTGTAACATGCTTATACCAGTTTTCCCAGCACCATTTATTGAAGAATCTGCCTTTTCTGCAATGTATGTTTTTGACACATTTATAAAAATGAGGTTATCATACTTCATGTGGTTATTTACGAGTCTTCTGTTTGATTCCATTGTCCCATGGGTCTGTTCACTCTCAATTTCTTTCAAATATTTGGTTAAGGTTATTTCTATATCTATCTATCGATGATTTATCTATCATCTATCTATCTATCTATCTATCTATCTATCTATCTATCTATCTATCTATCTATCTATCTATCTATCATCTATCTATCTGTTCATCATCTATCTTCTAGTCATTTTATTTGATTGAATGTAAATGGGATTTTTCCATGACTTTTTCTCAGAAAATGTGTTGTTAGTACATGAACTGGTACTGGACAAAGGATTAGATCCATTGTTGGTACATAGAAAAGTTATTGAAATTTATGTTGATTTTGTATCCTGATACTTTACTAAAAGTATTCAATTAGATCAAGAGTTTTATAGTAGGGTCTTTAGAGTATTTTAAGTACAGGATCATCTCATCTGCATATAGGGATAATGTGACTTCTTTGTTTTATATTTGTATATATATATATATATATATATTTCTCTTAACATATTGCTCTAGGTAAGATTTCTAGCACCAAATTGAATGAAAGTGGAGAGAGTGGGAACCTTTGTTTTATTCCTGCCTTTGGTATGGTTCTCTGAGGGTGTTTCCTGGAAGGATTGATGAAGGAAGTAAGACCTTACCCTAGAGTGGGCAGACCTTCTAGCGGTGAACTATTTAGAGAGAAGCTTGGAGACAACACAGGGCTTTTGTCTGGCTCCATGCTACTCTCTGATGCATGCATCTACCCAATTGCTGCTATTATTCAGGCACACTGAAACACAGTTTCTTCAAAATTTTCCTAACAACATGGACTGAAGATCAGTAGCTCTCCCAGAATGTTCCAGGCCTTTGATGCTAGACTGGCACCGTTATGGAATTTAACCCCATGAATTGAGCAGATACCAGATTCTCCATCTCTCCACCTTATAGACTGCCATTATTGAATATCCTACCCCATATTATGTAACTCAATCTAATAAAGCCCCTTCATAATACAACCACTCTATTTGCTGTGTCCCTTTACAGAAACGTGACTATATATTGTGGCAGGAAGAATGGCTCTGGAGAAACAGAATTATAATAATGAATTTCTACAGTGGGCTGAGCATTTTCTGGCACTTGTTCTCCAACTCTAGCACTATTAAAGGCTCTTCTGTTAGCAAGGAAAGCAGTATTAATCCATAGAGTGAACAATTTGCAGAACTGTGAAGTGGATGTTTATTGATCCTGATTCACTTCTTGTGAGGAGCAAGGATTTAATGACACTGTATGTAACTTTTCTGAGTATTTGTGAAAAAACATAAATGATGCTGTGTGGTTGCTTCTAGATCTATGGATAATATAACAAGAGCCAAGTGCCAGCACAGAAGCCCAAAAGCAAGATGTGTGCATATTAACTTATTATGAGGACAGCATGGGCAAAGCAATGTTCATTATGGTCTCACTCATGTATACACTTGCCACTGGCTGATTAATCATAGTGCTCCAAGAACAGAAATTTATAGGAAACCTATTAAATACTTGCTTTATCTATAAAAGCAGGCAAGTTCCAGGGCAAATGAGTTAATGGTTATATTGAATCATAGCAACAGAGAATTATGTCCCATTATCCAATTTCCTGACTTGAGCCACTTACAACCATGAAGTTCTGAAATGAAGGTATCTTTGAAGAATGACTCCCTTACCATTTTGAAAATATTTAATGTTAATCTTTCTCCCAATCTTCCCCAAAGAGACCTGTGATGTTTTTATAAGTGAAACTGTACTTTGGGGAACAGAAATCATCAGAACTCTGGGGTCTGTCAGACACTGGTGGTGAATTGATAATGATTCCAAAAGACAACAAACATCACCACAGGCCTCTAGTTAGAAACACATCTTAATACAGGTATACATATGTGCAAATTTTCTTCACATTCCTACCCACTTTGGCTCCTGATGCCCTTGAATTAAGAGGCTAATAAAAAAACCACAGTGCTTATATTTACACGATGGAATTTTACTCAGCTGAAAGGAAAAATGAAATATCAAAATTTAGGAAAAAATGGTCTGACTTTGAGCAGATCTTACTAAGCGATCACTCAAAAGAACAGAGAATAGAACGCCACATATTCTCCCTCATATGTGGTCCTGAACTAGGATAACTGTTTTCTATATGCAGACTAGTAGAAAGAAGTGAGACGTGATGAATGAGGGGTAAGGGATGGGGGGAGGGGAATGGCATAAGCATGAGGATAAACCATATTAGGTTCAAAACTATAAAATCCTTACGAGCATACTGTAACCTATTGAGAAAGTAGTGAGTGTCGCCTGGCAAGAGGGGCCATGAGTAGTAGGGGAGATAGTCTAAGCCTGTGAATAATTAGATCAGCCTGACAACCCCT
>PVHP010006311.1:0-61095 GCA_004024765.1 Zapus hudsonius | reverse complement strand
GGCAGAAAGATTGTGAGAGCCGTGGTGGGGGAGATTATCCAGAGGCATGGCCAGGAGAACCTGGCTGAATACTAGGCTATCCATGGTCCCCTGTCACAAGGACTGATCCAGACGACCCATGGAGGAGGTTATCCAGTGGAGGGGGGAGGGGAGGGCAGCGGGGAATTGGCGATAACAACTCATTGTTTGCCCACTAAATAATGTAACTCATTATGGACAATTAAAAAAAAAACTAAAACCACAGAAGAGTAACAGTAGAAGTTAGATAGCCTGTCATGGAACAAACACATCAGATTATCAAAGTTGATTTCTTCTGTTGCATACTGAGATGTGCCATAGTACAATGCCTAGTTCTGGGTATATGTTTAGGAAGATTTATGTAGCTCCCAGTTCTGGAGACTTATGGGCAACCCCCCCTGACCAGCCTCTGGTTGAGGGCTCCTTGAGACATGCCGATGCAATGGAAAGAGCATGAGCACTTATGGAAGAGATCACATGGTCAGTCAGGAAGTAAGAGGGGTTCAGGGGTTCAGCTTACTCTCTTTATAAGGTATGCCCCATGTCATGGTTTGATCCAGGTGTCCCCCACAAACAATTGAATGTGTTCTGATAGATTGATCCTCAGCTGATGGCAGTTTGAGTTTTACAACCTCGATGAAGCTGTGTTGTTGGGGTCGGGCTTATGGGGGCTATAAGCCAGCTTCCCCTTGCCAGTATTTGGCACACCTTCCTGCCTACTGCCACTATTTCCAGTGCTGTGGCGGAGATGATGTCCACCCCTCTGCTCATGCCGTTGTTTTCCCTGCCAGGATGGAGTCTCCCCTCGAGTCCGTAAGCCAAATAAACTCATTCCTCCACAGGCCGCCTTTGCTTGGGTTCTATCTGCGCAGCAACTAGAATGCTGACCTCAACACCCCAAAATACATTAACTCTTTTGTGTCCCAGACCTAAACACCTTCTACTATGTCCAACCTTTTAAAGGTTCAACCATGGGGACACTCACACCAAGGACCAAGCTTCCATCAAAACACCCACACTGAGGACCAGTAGCCCACAGCTACTGAGTCAACAAATGTACAAAGTCCAAGCTGGGTAAGGTTACTAGGAAGGCAAATGCAATGGCTGAAATTCCAATCTGGGTGGAAGAGATCCTTCTTCTCTGTCCCTCTATGCAGAAAGGTTCAGAGTTATGTCTGAAAGTACTTTCTGCTGACTTGCACGTCTAACATGGATTCAGTGAAGC
This sequence comes from Zapus hudsonius, assembly GCA_004024765.1. Classification (NCBI taxonomy): domain Eukaryota; kingdom Metazoa; phylum Chordata; class Mammalia; order Rodentia; family Dipodidae; genus Zapus; species Zapus hudsonius. Next base: position 59,852 of record PVHP010006311.1, on the reverse strand, counting down.
TGCAATACAGAAGTACTATAGACTTTCCAGCATATTCTCTTCTTGTAATAGTAGACTCAGCTATTTATGTCACTGCATTTCAAATTTCATAATCCTGTCAGAAATTTCCTTTCAAGTCTCATTTAGGTGAACAGAGGATTAGTGTCAGGGTTTTCATCATTCTGTCTGCTGTAGAAAGAATATATCCAAGAGCCCAGTTTATGCTGCTGAGAGAGAAAAGAACCCAACTATTCGCTGGTGATGTTTGTGTCATTTTAGGGCTAGGGAACCAATGTCTTATGTCACTCTGGTGTTGTGTACTGTATTTAAAGACCATAGGTATAATGAATCATAGTTACTAAGATATGGTTTCTAAGGTTATCTGATTTCAAAGAGATTCTATTCTTATGTTTGAAAGAGAAAAGCAAAGATTGAGAAATGTGACTATACTTAGAGCCTTTTTAAAAGTAGAGACTAAAATAATACTAGAAAATACATGCTTTATAAATAAAATCTATTACTCCTCACCAATACCCTCCAGATAAAGACTCCATTGTGCTGGCTGCAAAAGACTATAATAGTGTTATGAAAATGAGCCTTGCATACAAGGAGATACATTTCATTGTTGGAAGCTCATGGTTTTATCCTGATTGGCAAATGTACTTCTACTGGCAAATGTATTTTTATTTATAATTACTTTGTACTACTATATTATTGTTCTTAAATTAATTCTCTCTGTTAGAAATATATTTTCTTTTTTATATGTGACACAAGGCTTTTATTTATATTGCTTCACAAATTAAAATAGTTAATAATATAATATAAACATTAATTCCCTAACCAAAAATACCTGTGTATATTAATTATCAATTATTATTAAGGTTTAGTTTTTTCTTATATACAATTTTTGTTACAAAGATTTGCTAATTTTCTAGATTTGTTTATTGGAAACATCTTTCTACTTGGAAGATGCTGTTATGGTTGGAATTTCTCAAGTATAATAAGGTAACATGAAAACTGACATCTAAAGCTATGGCCTTCTGAATATAAAACACTATTATGTAGTAATTACCTGAAATGCAAGTTAAAAACAGCATTTCTGAAGTTGTAATTGCTTCACCATTGTTTAAATGGCATCATACTCTGGACTCTTAAGAATAAATTGCTGTTAAATAAAAATGTATGACCATCATTACTTATGTAACTGTTTGTAAATTGAGAATGGTTTTTAACAATAGTTTTTAAAAGCAAAACTTAGATACCTGAAGATGCAGCATGTATAATGACTGAATACCCCTTTTTTAAAGCCTGAAAGTTCTCCTCTCTTCCATCTTTTGTTTCAACCCACCCTTCCACTCTGTTTCCAGCTTCCTATTTCTCTTGCCATGGGGTCTAGTCCTTTGTTTCCACACATTGCAAAAATTTGTTTGTCTTTTTATTAATTAACATGATTGAAAACAAATGCAAGGGGGACTTTGGTCATTTTAATTGATATAAAGCTTGCCAATCACAGTGCATATATTTAAGAAGAGTTTTTATTTTATGGTGATGAACTAAGCTAGAGTTTATCTTTAATCAGCATTTTGTTGTCTATTCAAAATTTTGACATAAGCTTTCACTAATTTGTTTATTGTTTGCAGCTAGAAAAAGGAAAATAGCTAATGATGTTTGATCCTTTACTTTGTACCAGTGTTTCCCAAGTATAATCCCATGACTGTTAGGGACACCAAGTTAAAGTGAAGGATGCCACTGGGAAGCTCAGCATAGGAAGGTATCTTTCAAAAAGCACTCTCAGGCTGGAGAGATGGCTTAGCAGTTAAAACACTTGCCTGCAAACCTGGGTTTAGTCCCCAGTACCCACGTAAAGTCATAAACACAAGGTGGTGCATGCATCTGGAGTTGGTTTGTAGCGGTAGGAGGTCCTGGAACACACATTCTCTGTGTCTTTCTCTCTCTGTGTCCCTCTATGCTTGCAAATAAATAAAAATAAATAAATAACCCTTTTTTTTAAAAGCACTCTCTTGAGAAAGTTTTAGGTTTTTGAAATATCTGATCTTTTCCTATACAATCTGCTCTAGTTCTCACAGGCCTTAGAATTTCTCAGATGACAGTATTTATTATGTTCCTAGAAGCTTCGGGAAACCACAGTTCTATTGAAGAAGGAAAAGCATTTATATATGAAACTGTTAGATCCTTTTATAGGAAACCATATAATTATGTACCAATTTGCATACAAGGAATAGAAATGCAGATAATCGATGTGCTGATGTGCTTATGGGGAGGAGTCTGAGAAGACAGATCTGGAGAGGACCCTTGAGGGGGAGAAGGCAAGCAGAGGGAGGCATGGGGAGGCTCAGTGAGCGTCAGCACAGCACAGCCCTGCATTAGGAGGCACTGCCGGCTGAGACCTGGAATATTAAATGGCAGTAATTCCAAATGCAGTAGACGCAAACCCCACACAGCTCCAAAGACACTTTGCTGTCACGCGGCTTAGAAGAATATGTTAACTCAAGTGCTTTGCAGGATATTCTCATGAAATTCTTTCTAAATCTGAGTTTTTGAGGAGAGCCCTTTATTATGCATTAAAGCAAAAGCAAAATATGTTATATAACCAGATTTCTATCATTGGAAAGGCCTAGATTCTATGAGGACAGCATAGGTGCTAACAAAATAATACACAAACTGAGGAAGGCTCTGGAAAAATCTGGAGGATGGGCCATTTTTGACTTGCCCACTAGTTTCATGCAGGGAAGTACTTTCACAATTATTCCTCACCATGTATCTTTATAAGTTACACACAATATTATGACAAAACATGCTCATTTATGAACATTTGGAAAATGCCAAACATTAAAAAATAAACTAAAATTATTTTAACTATGAAGGATTCTTTTGAAATATATTTTCTATGATTAAATTCATAGTATATATAATATTTAGTTTCCTTATTTTTTCATTTAAAAAGTGAAAGTAGTTTACATATATATTGAAAACTACATAATCATGTTTCTGATGCATCTATAACCAAGTAATTTATATAAATGGTTGAGTCAATTATACTATATTTTTCACTTATCAGCTCTCAGAAAACTATGGTGTTCAACCCTGATGTTTCAGTATCATTTATTTCCTTATAATTTTGTAGTTATTCATACTTTCTTACTCCTCTCACTCTTTCCTACCTCTCTCTCTCTCCCTCTCTCTATCTCTCAAAGTGAGTTTCCTCAGGAAAAGCAATCTGCACTCAGAACACATTTTCAGTATTATGAAGTATTTCTCAGATCTCTTAAGACTATCTTGGATACTCTAGAGGAATATGGATCCTGAATTATAAATTCCCATCCTTCAGTACAAATGTTCTTTCTACTGTAGAGTCAAGAGAAGAATTAATTGTAGGGTTGAGATGTCTGTCCCTTGTTGATCAACATGGAACTTAATGATCTGGGTATGCTGTGTGGTGTGCAATTACCAACTGCCAGATACTCTCAGGCCATTTAGAGCTTGTTGGTTCTTGACCATTGTGCCAGAACCTTACTGCCGTGGGAACTGGTAGGAAGTAGAAGCCTACGATGTCTCTAATTTATGAACTGGGGTGGAACTGCGCAGTTCCAACTTGAGATAAGTCCCTCTTTCTGTGGCCATTGTTGGCTTGGTACAAAATTGGAAAGTATTTCAAGATTTATTTTGGAGTTTTCCCACTTTTCCTTCAAGTGATTTCATTCATCTATTTGGTCTTCTACTTTCAAGTGAAGCTTGACCAAACTTTCTCCCACAAATACCCTGAAATAACACTACCAGAACTTCCCTTTTCATTTATTTTCATTTTATTTTAAGCCTATGTCAGATTTAAAATATATATATATTATTTTCTCTATACACAATGCATTTCACCTTGTTGTGTCATTCAAAATCTGGGATCTGGGCTGGAGAGATGGCTCAGAGGTTAAGGCGGTTGCCTCCAGAGCCAAAGGTCTCGGGTTCGGTTCCCCAGTACCCACATAAGCCAGATACACAGGGTGGAGCATGCATCTGGAGTTCATTTGCAGTGGTTAGAGGCCCTGGAGCACCCATATTCTCTCTCTCTCTCTCTCTCTCTCTCTCTCTCTCTCTCTCTCTCTCTCTCTCCTATCTATCTGCTTACAAAAACAAAAACAAAAACAAAAAAAATCTGGGATCTATCTCAAAGGGGTAATTGCATCCAAACTTCATTGCACTCCAAAGACCATTAAATGCAATAGAAACATCAAAAGATCCACAAGTCATTTCCTTCCTCCCTTACTTGTGCATTAAGACCCCAATACTTCCAGACCCCAAACTGCCTAAGAACCATTAACATATTCATCTCACTGGCCAGTAAGAACCATGGTACCTAACTTTCTCCAAAACATTTTATTATTCATTTTGATTTTTAAACTCATATTGCTCCAAGCCAGTAATTTATGATTTAGACTTCTTTTGTCCTTTCTATATCATTGCACACTCCCCAAAATAATATTCAAAAACATTTAGATCACATTATGTATATATTAGATAGGGTGTCCAACCCAAAGCCTCTGGGTCCCATGTGGCTCAGGAATGCAGCCTGACAAAAATTCATAACATTACTTAAGACATGATGAGATTTTACTTTTTAGAAATTAGTTTTGGAACTTGATTTTGTAGTTCTCAAGTGTGACCTCTGTAGACGACAACTTCGTGTCGCAGTGTCATATAAAACTATATCTCACTACCTGTATCATGTATGGCTTTGGTTTGACAGTGGTGTGCAGCTGCCAGTGTAGAGAGTAGAATTAGTATCCTCATGGTAACTTGGTGAATGAAACACAGAGATTATCTATAATGTTTTATCATACTACTGCCAATGATAGGCATTTAATTTTATTTAGAAGGCAAGTACTCTTATTTGATTATTATTTTTTCCTTTATTATCCATAATTAGATACATGAGTGAGCAAATCATGAGTTGGTATCCCCATTTCCCCAATTCCTATGTTCCATGTCCCCAATCAGCTGGGTATCGTGCTTTGTGGGCAAACTGGATCAATCCATGGGGTAGGGGATTGTGGATAGCCTAGGATACAACCCAGTTCCACCCCCTTTGTATGTTGTTCTGAAGGGGGCCATGTCTCTGATTATTAAATGTACTCATATACTGCCCATCACCCATTCTTTACAGTTAGACCTATACTTCACACTACATCAGCAGTCTACATGTACCCATAAGTTCTTTCAATTTCTCTGTTCATTAACTGCCATAATAAAAGTAAAAGGTCACTTATGGAGGTTTTTCAAAGCCTAGCATGACTATTACACCTCAAGAGAAAACAGGACCAAGACCGGAAACTGATAGATGAGGCAGGATTTCTTCATTAAAAGTGGTGGAGGCCTACATTTTTCTCAAGTAAATATTAAGGCACTCTGACGAATTTGTATGAAATTTGTTCAGGTTTTCCAAGAATATTTGAAGAGGCATTACATGACAAAGCATGCTGCCAGATTTGGTAAGTACCAAGGATTGTATTGTAAGGACAAAATAACAAAACCAGTCTGTCTTAACAAATATTTAAAAAGAAGTACAACTCAGGTTCTATTGTAAAAACTAATTATGTGATAACAAATTTATTAACAAAAGAACCAAAACCATTTATATACCCGTGAACATATATATTTGTGTGGGAGCACATTTGCATATGCATGTTTATGCAAGTGCATTTGTGTGCATGCAGGTGGAGAGGCCAGATGCTGATATTGGGTGTCTTCTTCAATTACTCTGAAGTTTCATTTTTGAGACAAAGTCTCTCACTTACTGAGTTGGCTAGACTAGCTAGCTCTCAAGCCCCAGGCTTTCTCCTCTCTCTGTGTCCTCAGTACTAGGACCACAGATGTGTACCATCATGCCTGGGATTTTTACATGGGCACTGAGGATCCAAATTCAGGTCTTCATGGTTGTATGGCACACCCTGGTCCATCTACCCAGCTATCCAAAACCAGTTATTAATGATGAGTTTAATAAGCAATATATGAAGAGTTTAGAAGATATAATCTACCCTGGAAAAAAAGGGAATGTTTCAAAATCAGTTTGTACCCAAGAAAATTGACGCAACTACAGAACTGATTAAGAACTTTGGAGAGGGTCTGGAGATATGGCTTAGCAGTTAAGGCATTTGCCTGCAACATTTTATAACCCAGGTTAGATTTTCCAGTACTCATGTAATACCAGATGCACAAAGAGATGCCTGCCTCTGAAGTTCATTTGCAGTGTCAGGAGACCCTAGCACAATTATCCCTCCTCTCTCTGCTTGCAAATAAATAAAAATAAAAATGTCTCAAAAAGAGAAAGTCATAGAAATTATTAGCAAGACTGTAAAGTTCTTATGACCATCACTTTCTCCAGGATATCCTTAAAAGTGTTAATGCTGGGCTGGACAGATTGATCAGCAGTTAAGGCACTTTCCTGAAAAGCCTAACTAGACCAGGGTTCAGTTCCCAGTGTACACGTAAAAGCCAGATGCACAAAGAGGTGCATGCATCTGGACTTTGTAGCAGCTGGAGGCCCTGGCATGCCCTTTCTCTCTCCTCTCTCTCTCTCTCTCTCTCTCTCTCTCTCTCTCTCTCTCTCTCTCTCTCTCTCTCTCTCTGCTTGCAAATAAAAAAAACTTGGATTGGGAACAGAGAGGAGGGAAATGGGGGCACCATCATAAGATTTGCTCATACAATGTATATAATTATGGACAATAAAGATATTTTTTAAAAGTGTTGATGCTGAATTGGTTGACATCATTTACTTTTCAGAAATAAGATGGCTAAATTGAGACCTGTTGCAGTTTGTTCCTCCCGGCTAGGACAAACACCCTAGCAGAAGCAGCTTATTACAAATTGTTTATTACAAATTCCAGGGGAATACTATCAATAGTGGGAAAAGCTGGCTTACTTCCATAGATCCAAGCAGAGAGACACCACCAACAGCCAGCAGCATACAATAACCAGATCTCCAAATTCCTCTTTTCACAACTTAAGGCTGTACACCATGAGTTGCCCCCAGTGACACCTCCTTTAGCTGGGCTGCTAGAGACTCAAGTTACAAGCTCCATTCTTAATCAGAAACACCTCAATTTCTCAGATCACACATCCAACTAACACAAGACCAAATGCCAAAAGAATTTTATGATTTACAACATGCTATCAAGTTGTTATTTTATCAAGAACAAAATTAGTGCCAGAAGTTGATGATGAAAACTGGCATATAGATTTAGTATTTTATCATGGATTTAACCATTAACTGTATGCAGTTAATGGTTAAATCCATTCAGTGCAGTGTTTCAAATCATAGCTTAAAACCAAAATTGTTTTGACATGTTGACTGAATACAGTCCTCTGAACAGTGAAAACACATGTAGCTTTGTCCTTCTGTTTGATAGAAGAACTTGAAAACATACTTCAACATTTCTGCACAAATATTATTTTGGCATATTTGTGACTCTATTTTTAGTTGACAAAATATATTACTTATCAACTTCCAAACGGAATGAATAGACCTACAAATTGACGTCCAACTTGAAGAAAGATTTCATCACATCTCCTTATAATCATACCCAATCCATGTCATTGTATTTGGGAATATTGACATTAGTAAGCAACTATTTTCAAAAAAAACACAATAAAATTAAATTACTAGGGTTGAGGAGACAGCTCAACAGTTGAAGGCACTTGCTTTCAAAGCCTGCCTGCCTTCCCAGGTTCAATTCCCCAGTACCCATGTAAAGCCAGATGCACAAAGTGGCACATACATCTGGAGTTCATTTTCAGTGGCAAGAGGCCCCAATGTGCCCCTATTCTCTATCCCTCTCTTTCTCTCTCACAAATAAGTAAATAAAACTTGTTTAAAAAGTAACATTAGAACCAACATATCTGATGAGCAACTTGAGCACTTGCTGAGAACTCTACTTCCATGTAACCAGATGCATGGGTCTCTCAATTACAATGTCAAATATCATAATAGTTTTATGATCCCTCTTTCTTTGGCACTTGTAGTGAAAATATTAAAAAATATAAAGCTTGACTACTGTTGAGGTCAGCTTTCTAGTTGCTGTGCAGAAAGAACCTGAGCAAAAGTGGCTTGTGGAGGAAAGGGTTTATTAGGCTTACGGATTCGAGGGGAGACTCCATCCTGGCAGGGAAGATGATGGCATGAGCAGAGGGGTGGATATCACCTCTGCCACAGCACTGCAAACAGTGGCAGGAAGGTGTGCCAAATACTGGCAAGGGGAAGCTGGCTTATAACCCCCATAAGCCCGCCCCTGACAACACAGCTTCCTCGAGTTTGTAAAACCCAAACTTCCATCAGCCGAGGATTGATCTATCAGAACACATTCATTTGTTTTTGGGGGACACCTGGATCAAACCATGACAATCCGCCCCTGGCCCCCACAAACTAATAATCATACATGATGTAAATAAAAAGCGTTCAGCTCAACTCTTAAGTCCCCACAGCTTTCAATTGAGCCATAATACCAAAAATAAACCCATAATGGCACAGAACATTCACACTGCAAAACATGAGGCACAGCAAAAACAGATTGAACCAATACAAGTTTTAAAACAAGCAGGATACCATCAATCTCTAAGTCCAAGTTCAATAATTCTAACCAATAAAAAGTCTCTTGGAGATTCAAATCCGCCCCTCCAGCTCGGCTACTCACAGTCTGGGAAAACTTCATCCAGTGCTGGCAGCTCGCCTTGGCACCCATCCATAGTCCTGAAATTCTTTGGGTCTCCATTGCAACCCACAGTTCATCCTCATGGTTCCATCCGGCTCCATGCAGGCAACCTTGCACACCTGTTTCACACACCAATGGCCATTTTTCAAAAACAAAACTGTTGCAAATCCAATGACCCTCTCTTTCTAACCAATCTCCATTCCACAGAACCAGGTGGGCTACTAACTTGTTAATCCAGGGGGGAACAAAGCATTCAGGCCCCTTTCTTCAAAGAGTCCACATTCTTCCCGTTGTTCCAATGCTGACCACTTGGTCCAGTCTCAATGGTTGTAATCTCTCAAATAATTGCAGGTGAATGGGCAGCAGTTTCTACCCAAAGGTCTTTCTTTCTGTGCCATCTCCATCTGCTCACACCAGTCCATCTTTAAGTAAAACAATCCTGCACAGGTTCCCAGGACACGGTCAGGCAGAACACAGCAAGCCTTTCACACAAACTGCTTCTGGCACAGTCCTGACAAAGTTCTTTCAACCTTTGTAAGCCAAACCTCACAGTCCACAGTTCTTACTATATTCAAGTCTTGTAACTCTGACCAGAATGGTCCATCACGATGTACTCACAGCACTGCAAGGCACCTCTTAGGACGAGGTTTTCAATCCATCCATATTCCTCCTGCAGATCACTTCCAAAAGGTCCAAAGCCACAGAATCAGGGTTCCAGCAGCAACAGACGACCCCACATCCTGGCACCAAAACTGTTGAGGTCAGCTTTCTAGTTGCTGTGCAGAAAGAACCCAAGCAAAAGCAGCTTGTGGAGGAAAGGGTTTATTAGGCTTATGGACTCGAGAGGAGACTCCATCCTGGCAGGGAAGATGATGGCACGAGCAGGCGGGTGGACATCACCTCTGACATAGCACTGGAAACAGCAGCAGGAAGGTGTGCCAAATACTGGCAAGGGGAAGCTGGTTTAGAACCCCATAAGCCCACCCCCAACAACACAGCTCTAGCAAGGTTGTAATTCCCGAACTGCCATCAGCTGAGGATTGATCATTGAGAACAAATTCATTTGTTTGTGGTGACACCTGGATCAAACCATGACAACTACAAACCTGAGACCAGCTTAATAATTTTAAAGAGCTCTCTGAATGAGGTACCACAAAATTAGGGTTATTATGTGAAAACATTTGGCTGGTCTGTAATGGCAAATATTATGGAAATTATACACATTTTTTTCTCATCACCTTAGGCTGCACTGAAAAAAGAAACTTTTCTTGGACCACACATTGAATATACAACCACTAGCCATTAAATATAAAACCACTAATACAACCACTAACAAAAGCCAAGGGGGGAGGGAGTGGGTTGGACACTACAGCCTAGGGTTTCCTATTGGCACTGCCTTAACTTCCCCTTCCCTGGGCATTGCCTTTGTTTTTATGTTGTTAGTGGACTTCCTTAGTTTCACTCTAGCCAAAGTTCATAGATATTAGTTTGATGTCTCAATCAGTTTATAAATTAAAGTGCCTTAATGTGGCACATGCATTCTCGACCATCAGCCTCCTTAATTTCTCTAGCAAAGCTTTTCAATTTGACTTTTCCTTCTCTAGTTTCCACCCAAGCCTTGCCAACATTTGGGTTTGCAGGCCCCAGGAGGTTATTCACACCCAGTTGTGCTTTTTTTAAATGGAGAATTCTAAGTCACTCTTGCCCTTGAAAATGACTTGTTTCATCCTGTTCTCTTCCTTCTTTGACCATACTATTTGATGTTCATTATGAGATCAAATGTTATCTACTTGGTATCCTTCATAGAAAAATTGGAGAAATAATGTTTTTGAGGAAAGGTAATATTTTAGGAGAAACTTTTATATATTTTCCCAATACTATTTTTTCCCAAGACATAGAAAGATATAGATGTAGGTGTGTGTCATCAGTGAGTTGGGTACTTGAACTTGAATTCTGGCTTCAGAAAAATCAGTTTAGTCATAGTATCTTTTATAAAATAAGATTAATGGTAATAAAACCCTTCTCACAGTTCTTTTGAAAGGATCAAATAGGATAAAGCATATGAAGAGACCAACACTAACCTGATACATAAAAAACACTTTTGTACGTTTCTTTCTCTTTAACTCTCCAGTCTTCGGAAGGTCTCATGAAGACAGATAGTGACAAATGAGTGTAAATTGCAGTCACCAAGGTTATAGAGAATGTTTTATATTAAATTCATGACCTGTTCATTTGGATCTGGAAACTCCAGCCTTATGTCTCAACACATTTGTCTCTTCATTCCTTTGGGTTTCCTTTGTACCCACCAAATCAAAGTCTTTGTTTTAATCTTTATATAACAACTATCATTGAATGTGGACTCAATGGAACCTGTCTCAGTGCTATGCACTTAACACAATTGCAAAACGAAAGTTATTTTGTAGTTTAGCGTTTAATATCTTCTGTGATGGTTAGGTTTTGTTGTCAACTTGAGCTTTTTAGTAACTCTTGGGTGGGTCTCTGAGGATGTTCACAGGAAGGCAGCCTCTCAGTAGGGGGCAGGATGTAAGGAAGCTCAGGAGAGCTAGAAGTAAACATCCTTTCCTGCGTGGGCAGTGCAGGAAGGAAATTCCAGAGGCTCAGGAAGCCATTAAGTCTGGCATAGAATTGCAAGACCCCACCCTAGGGCTATATAAATGGGAAAGAATTCTCTCTTTTGCCCGCCTGCCTATTTGCTGTTCTGTGTGTGTGGTATAGGTGATGGGTTTTTCTTTCTGATTGGACCCATGAAAGAGGACCAGCCTCTTTCACTTTATGGGACTTCCCCTGGATCTGTAGCTTGAATAAATCATTTCCTCCCATAAACTGTGCCTGGTTTGAAGATTCATCCCAGTGGCGTGTGGCTGACTGCGAAATCTGCTTTGCTAGATTTGAAATTCTAGCACAGCAAAGACACTGGTTTTTTTTTTTTTTCACTGCTGTCCACTATTGGACTAAGTCTAGTGTCCGGCCTACATTAATGTATTGTTTAAAGAGTGTTTGCCAAATCGGTGAACTGAATGACTAATTTCATTGGTAAATTTCTAGATGGAGACCTATAGGTGGGGTGGATGCTAATCAGGATGGGGTAAGAATTTGTTAAATCCTCTCTTCGGGGTAATTTTGTAGCTAAAAACGGTCTCAAAGGGCTACTGTTTTAATTTATAGAGTGGGTAGAAAAGAGAATTTTGTCTTATGCCAAACCAGGGACACAAGTAAGATTTGCATTGTGGATGATAAGAGAATGATTTTTGAGAAGCATTAGCTTAAAAAGGAGTCAGAAATATGACTATTCCAATTCTAAGAACTTAGTTCAATTGTTGTTCTGATGAGGAAAATCACAGTTTTAGCTGTTACATCGAGTGTTATTAAGCTTTCTCTGATTACGTGAATAATAAACTTGACAAAGTAAGTTTACCCCTCTTCCCCCGTCCTTTCTTCATTTCCTTTTACTTTCTTTAAATAAATGAATTCTAAAGTTTGTCTCTGGTTTATTTCCCTACTGCTGTCAGATTGCTCTGTTGATCTGTCTATTGATATCCTTCTTCCTATTGTTATGTGTATCTTCTGATTATGTATACATGCATAGGTAGTGTAGGTATACTTAAATGCTATGTATCCATACTGTGTGAATACATGCAAAATGTATGTATTTTGTCAATGTTTTGTTCAAAGTGTTTCATCACGTTTTCTAGATGGGTGATTTGAATTTCAGGTGGTGGTGAGAACATCCCTTATTTTTTGTCACATAACATTTTGTTCTTTTCTCTTTTTTTGCTGCGAAAAGCTGTCGCTTCGCTATAATTTTTACAGCAGGATCTGGTACTTTCCAAGTGGCCAATCCTATTCACATTAGGCTAGTCCCCAGGTTTCTCATTTTGATTTCTCTGAAAAACAGTAGAGTCTGTTGATCCCTGGGCTCTGGACTGTAAATGAGCATTTCCTCAAACTGTTTGGATAATCTCTCCTAGGGTACTGTAGCCACATTAGGGAAATGGAAAACAAAATTCTTTTTGTTTGTTGAGTTTTAAATGACTTTTCTCTGAAGCTAAAGTCTCCCTTGGCTGGTATATGTAGGGCTGCTTAAGAATTGAGTCTATAACATGTGATGCTTGTAGACTCAAATATCCTATATCTACTACTCTCAGGCAGAAATAGATATGGTAGGAGCAGGGATTAATTCTGCTTCAGCATGGATAACTTACATTTTTTGTAAGGGATTTTTCATTTTTTGCTTGACTTTCCTCTGTCCATCTCATATTATGAGGCTGAGATAACACAGTCAATTCCATGTGAGCTTTGTCTTGGAAATTTTATGAAGAAATTTGTGTGGTAATTTTTGCTTCTCATTTTGTTCCAGTTTTCATTTTGAGCCTTTCTCAGACTCATTTTGATTCTTTCTGACAAAAATTATTCAATAGCCAGATTTTATTTTTTTGAAAAATGAAATGATACTCTGACATTTTCCCTCCTAATCTTGGTATGCCAATGTATGTCTCCATATGAATTTCTGAAAAAAAAATCACAAAAGGCAAGTAAGACTGCAGGTACTGTGTGATGCCCTCCTCCTCCACCCCCAAGTTTTATCAAGTAACTGGTCACTCCTTTTTTTTCTAGTCTGACTTCATAGGACAGTTGCTGGAAATATCTTTCTTCTGGTTCAGAAATCCCAGACTAACAAGCCTTTCATGACTGTAGATTCTTTGAAGATAAGAAAAGAACACTTTAACTTCATAGAACCAGAATTCTCAAAAAATATCATTTGGTGATTGGAGAGTTATTGGCGGATGTAGATAAATATGCCTTTTGCATTGGTAAGTAGAAAAGTGGTAACATATCAGGTTAAATATGATGCTACTTTCATCCAAAGAGGCAAGATTTCTATAGATGTATAGCTAAATGTGCCTTAGTATGCACCTTGATGAATGTGCATTTTGTTGCTAAAACTGCTTATCTCTGGGGATAACATTTTGATTTTTGATGTCAGTTTTGCTAAAAAATAAAATTATAGCAGATGGAGAAAACCTTTGAGTGCTTACTTACCATGGGTGATGCATTGTTATGACCTTATCTGAACTTTTTAATTTTCCATATGATTTCATAGTTTGCATATTTTCATCAGCAAGTAATACTTAATTAACTCAATAATGAACATTAATATTTCAAAAATGACACATATTCTTCCAAATTTGCTACATATATTAAAAGTACAGTTCATACATACCAAGGATTTAATTTGAGAAATTGGGGCTTTAACATTCCTTTGCATGAAGATTCAGTTTCATTTTTTTGTATTTTTCTACTTCAAGAAACCTCAACTTATGAACTCAATTTACGGATGCAAAATATCATGGCAGGTTAAATAAAGATGTGATATTTAAGGTCCTGTTACTTTTGTCCATCTCTGAATCCGCGTACATTAGCTCCTTCATGTACACATCCCATAGACAATTCCCACTACCAACTTAAAGGTCAGGTTCTGAAATCTAGTTGTTTTTCTGACAATTAGACAAACAGTGACTTTGGTGTTCTATGGTTCCTGGGGTAGGGAGGGGAGGGCTGAAGAAAGTTTTTGCCTGGCTTACTTTCCATACTTGCATCTAAGCATTGCCCTCCAAATTTATGAAAGTTCAGTCTAAAGCTCTGTAGAAACTCCTAGATCATTGAACTGCTAGTATTCTGTTTATTACCAAATTATCTTGAACAACCTCACTCTGCTATGTTCAACAACTGCAGAGTGGGAAAGTGGCACCCAGGCACATTTCCCAAGATCTGGACTGTCACTCATCATTGTCTTTGCCAATGGAAGATCACCTACTTTGACGTGGCTAGAATAAGTAGTATTCATGGAAATCTCTGTCAGTCAGGTACATGCTAAATGGAAAACTTATTGTTATGGAAATTTATAATTTTCTTCAGAAATTTTATCATATATTCCCTGGTTTGAAAATATTAGTTATTACGAATTAGCAATTGAAGTCTTATTCATGGATCAGTTATATAGCAAATATGTAATGATTGGGTTGGTATGATGTGATGAACATTATCATCTAATATTGATTTTTAAAAAATATTTTATTTATTTGAAAGCAGAAACAGAAGACAGACAGACAGAGAGAACGGGCACACGGGGCCTCCAGCTACTGCAAATGGACTCCAGAGGCACGTGCCACTTTGTGCATCTGGCTTTACATGGGTACTGGGAAATCAAACTCAGGTTGTTAGGCTCTCTGTAGGCAAGCACCTTAACCGCTGAGCCAACTGCCCAGTCCTAATATTGATTTTTAGAGATTACCATTACTAACAATATGGAAATCAAGCCATATATATTGATTCAATTTTTCCCATGTCTCTGGATATTCTCCTCCACCATGGCTCTTAAATTCTTTCTGCCCCCTCTTCTGCTCAGTTTCCTGAATCATGGAGTTTTAAGTCTGGTTTATTGTTGAGGACTTAATTGTCTCTGGACTTCTGCTTTGGGTTGTGTTGGGTATCATTGGTGTCTGTCTCCATTGACCTTTCATGGGTTATCTGACTTGCTGTGGTGATTGGTCTCTTATTTGTCTAGTCACTTTCTCATAGGTTTCATCTGGGGTGGTTCATCTCCCATCAGGATGTCAGTCATCATTCCATGTCTTGTTGGTAGAATTGGGTTGTCTGTGGCTCTCTCACAGCCTTCTGAAAAATACAAAGAGAATCTCCATCTGAGAGTGGGATCAGTATAGGTTAAATGAGACAACATTGCTATTTTGGCAAGATTCTAATGGGAATAGCCTCTCTGTAGTTCTCTGTTAGTGGGAATTTCCCCTTGGATCCAGGGTTCTTAGTAACCATAAGATTTTACCATGGATCCCAGTTCCAGTTAAGGGTTCCTTGTCACTGAGTGAATCTCTTAGCCAATCAGTAAGCCATTGATTACCCTCCTAGGTTTAGCTAATTTTTGATTCTATACCTAGATATACTAAAAAACAATTAAAAATAACAGATAATCTATGAATGCCATTCTAGTGACTGATATACTTTAATTTTAGATGAAGGCTACTTATTTCATTTAAATGAGTATTGTGTTCTTTTTATTTGTATCATTATTGAACATGGCAGAGATTGGGGGAAAATGCAGTGTAGCCACAAAGAAGTTGGGGCTCATTTCATTCACATCTTCCACTATTTCATGGGAAGTTAGAAGCCTGTATCCTTGTGTGAACTCCTGATATTTAGGTGCAAACCTCTAATTCAAATAATATTCCAGTCCTATTAAAATTTTGTGCATCAAATTTACTCTATGGGTTGTTAGTTTTAGATCTATGCACATTGATTCTGGAGAGATTTTTCTGGTACCTCAAGAACAAACAACTGAACCCTAAATTTAAGGCTTCCAAGGTGCTTTAGAACTTTTCTTCATCCTTTTACTGTTCATCCCTTTCTAAAGGATGAGTTTGTTTTTATTCCCAAAGTAGGCTATGATGTAACTGTCTTCATCGTATTATCTCAGGAGACTTAACATTTTGTAATTTCCTGGTTGTTTTGCCAGGAGCGATAGACTTCAAAGTCCACTGATTTAGTGTTTTTTCCCTTTATTTGCAAGATTTTTGTTAACTCATTATTATTAGATTCTCTTTAAGTTACATAAGAAATAATCCACCTAGAATTGCATTAAAATAAATCACTTCTAATATTGCGTTCACTGAGCAGAAATTGAGGGCTGAAATATATTGAACATTTATGGGCAAGGTAACAAGAGGTTTGATTTTTTTTTCTGGCATTGCCTGATCACCCTAATAACACTCTGATTGTTAGAGACTGGAAAAATCACAACTGAAATTTCAATGGTATCTATGGGGAGCATCAGAGGATGGAAAGGCTAGTGACTGGCAGTTTCCATGACAACAGAATTTTCAGGCTAGAAAGATGTGTAGGTTACACCATCAAATTTGCCAGAGATTGGTCTCCATGACAACAGCAATGTGAATGGAACATATACACTCTTGAGATTTTTTTTAAAGGCCTGTTGGCTTATTTTAGATGAAAATCTTTGCCAAATCAATATCTTTTTTATTATGTTTACTTTAAAAAATAGTCAAAATAAAGTTTTCTATTTTTGTCAATACTTTAGAGAAAGCAGTGTTTTGAATATTTGTATTAAAAAATAAGTTGTTGATTTACAAATAAGTTTTTGGCAGTATATTTTGAATATGGACAAAATTTACAAATGTATTACTTTAGAACTTCTACATTTATTTCAGGGAAAGTATTTTTGAATGAAACAACTAGAGAGTTATGCACACTTTCTAATATCTGTGAACATGAATCAATTACAAAAAGCAAAATATATTTATGAAAGCTTTTGTTTGTTGTATCAAGCAGAATGGATTTAGTTCAGCAGTTTATGGAATAGAAGAGTGATTACTACTACATTTATTCCTCTGCTTCGATTTATAACAGCTTTGCATGAGATTTTCCTTGTTTTTGTGTTTTGAAAGCTCCAAGTTAAAGGCAGGAAACAGACCTGGTCTTTAGTATATTGTGTTTATAATTAAGAATATATATATATATATATATATATATATATATATATATATATAATGTATTAGTTAAGGATCAACTTAACCATGCAAATAAACACTTGACAAATGCCTATGGTTAAGACATGTTGTGACCACATTTTGATTTGGTTTTATGGGCAGATGATGTATAATCATTTTCAGTATCTGCTTTGTGAGATTCATTTGTTAGTGTTAGAGAGGAAATGTAAAATTTATAAAAGCATAAGCAAGGTTTAGGAGAATCAATGGGCAAACCTAAGGTTAGTAGCACCTGGGAGATGTTGAACCTTTTTGGCTAGAAGTGACCATAGGAAGGAGGCTGGTTAACTAACAGAGAGGGCCACCAGACAGGAGCTGACACTTTTTTTTTTTTTGAGAAGTCCAGAAACTGGTTATAGTCACAGAACAGGAACAGTGAAAAAGTACTCAACACACCCTCTGCATTCTCAATTCCCTTTTAGTACCTCCCACTGGCGGAACCTAGCAGAAGCTATAGTGCTTAGCTGTAACTACATGTAGTCCATATTGGCCATTCTAGGTGTGACGGAAAGGGAAAGGGAAGAAGGATAGTGGGTTGCAAGAGTAAACAAAACCATGACAAAACCATACATAGCATATCATTAATGTTATGTAATCAAAGTTTCCAAAATGAAATCGGGAGACATCCAGCCAGCATCAACAGTGAAAGTCAGAGCCAGGCACCTAACCAACCCACCGGACTTCCATGAAAGACGTCCAGCCAGTGAGGCCAGTGGAAGGCTGGTCCTAGTGCTAAGTGCAAACCAGGTCAGTCTTCACCTAGTAAGCATTATTCAGGGGCACAAGTATGAAATGAAGATATTGTTATTAGTGAAGTGGCCCATTTGAGGTCCCTCAGAAAAGAAAATGAGCAACCGACTGGTGCTAGAAAGAGGTGCATGTTAAATCTGGATCAGATGTGAAAAACACAACAAAGAAGCACACATAATGTGAGAGATTAATCCACCAAGACCCATTTCCAGACCAAGACCCATTTCCAGACTTTTCACTCCCTTCTAACAGAAGCCAAAAATAGAGGAAATGTGAAAGAAAGAATTCAGAATTCTACTTCAGAAAGGATCAATGACTACATAGAGGACTCAAAAAAGCAGATGAATGAATTAAGGAAATCTATTCAACATCTTGGAAAAACAGTTTTCAAAGTGAACGGAACTATAAACAAGTTGGAGAAGAAATTCCAAAATATTAAGGAAATATTTATCGAGGAATTACAAGCATTGAAAATTAGCCCCAAAAGAATTCCAGAAATGAAGGAAACAGTCACTCAAATGAACATAACAACACAGAGCATCACCAGCAGACAAGACCAGGCAGAAAAATCAAATTTCAGAGATGGAAAATGAAATCAAGATGATAATTCATACAGAAAGATATAAAGAAAAAAAACATCAAGGAACACAAGAAGTCAGGGTTAAATTCAAGAGATCAAACCTTAGAATTTACAGGGTAGAAGAAGAAATTGCTGAAACAGCATCTGAAGGAATTGAAGGATTATTTGAGGAAATAATAGAAAAAGAGAATTAAACATGCAAGCACAAGAAACATTTAGAACCCCAAACATACATGCAGAGAAGAACTCGGCTACACATCACAGGCAAGATGTCAAAAGTAAAAGGTAAAGAAACAATACTAAAATTTGTAAGGTAAAAATGCTAACTCACATACAAAGGCAAAAGCATCAGAATAACCTCAGCTCTTTCTTCAAGCAACTCCCAAAGCCAGAAGACCACTGAACAATATATTTCAGGTGCTGAAAGTAAATAAGTTCCAACCAAGAGTACTATCTTCAGTCAAATTATCCTTTAAAATTGACTGAGAAAAAATATTCTGAGGCAAACACAAATGAAGGTGATTCGTGACAATCTAACCAGCAATACAGAAAAATTTAAAGAAATATTATGTAGAGAGGAAGAAGAACATCCGTCTCATCCACATGAATGTACAAGAATATCCACCTGAAAGTGATCAGGAAAACAAAGAAGACTTGGATTTGAATTGACCATTTTTGACACAGTTATCCTGAAGCCACTAAAACTAACAGAGAAGGTGCAAAAGAAAGACCAACAGCCTGGCCAATCAGAACTTCTGTCAACAAACTCATAGGAACAACAGCTCTCAGTAACAACTTTAAGTTGTAAATAGTTACAGCAGTTCAATATAAAGATGAACACTAACCAATTGGATTTAAAAAGCGTAATCCAACTATCTTCAGACTCTAATAAATACACCTTGATAGTAAAGGTATCCACAAGCTGAGCGTCAATGGGTGGAAAGCAACCCTAGCCAGAGAAAACCATGTATCAAGTAGGGACAGCTATTTTTATATTTGGTAAAGTAGACTTCAAACCAAATGTAATCAAAAGACAAAGAGGGACAGTACACATTCATAAAAGGAACAGTTTTTCAAGAAGGTATAACCATTATAAACATTTATGGGCCAAAACTCGGAGATCCCAGTTTCATACACCAAATGCTAAAAGACAGAACAGGTCAATAACTACAGACACAGTAAGAGTGGGAGGCTTTAATACCCCTTTCACTTATTCAGACAAGTCCTCCAAGCCAAAACATACCTCACAAATAAAAGGCAATCTAGGACAAAGCTGTAGCTAACATTATACTGAATGGAGAAAATACTGAAAACATTTCTCCTAAAATATGGAATGAGAAAAGGGTGACCACTGTCTCTACTCTTATTCAATATAGTTCTTAAAGCCTTAGTTAGCACAATAAGAGGACATTGAGAGATAAAAATATAAAGAAAGAGATGGAACTATGCTGATTTGCAGATGACATGATTTAAGTGACCTTACAGACTCTACCCAAAAACACATAGGTTTAGTACACATTTAGGAACGTTTTAAGATACAAAATTAAAATGAAAATTAGTAATTTTCATATATTTTATCAATGAATTTGATGAGAAACAAATTAGGAAAATATGCCTTTCAGACTAGCTCCCCACAAAATAAAATACTCGGGAATAAGCTTCTCCAAGGATTTAAAGATCTTGAGGAAAGGGAAACTATTGTTCACTAGGGGTGGTTGGGTAAACTGGGGGCAACCACTACAGAAAGCAATATGTGGAGGATTCTCAAAATGATGAAAACAGAACTACTCTATGACCCAGCTATACCACTCCAAGGCATGTATCACCAAAGGACTCCATATCTTAAAACAGATGTATTTGAATATCCACAGTAGTTGCTGCTCAATGCACAACAGGTAGGAAGTAGAATCAGCTTAGATATCCATCAAGTGATGTCCATATAATGAATATGTGGTACATATGCACAATGAAGTTTTATTCAGCTATGAAAATGAAGTTATGAAAATTGTAGGAAATGGATAGAATTAGGAAAGATTAATAATTGGGGTAACCGAGGCTCAGAAATATAAAAACCACATGGTCTCTCTCAAATGTGGCTAACTTACAATGTTTGTATGTAAATAAAGAAGGGTATGTGACAGTGAATATAAAATATGATTTGATAAAAGAACCCAAAAGAGAGGCATGAGAGAAGACAAGAAGAAGAGATGAAAACAGAAGGTAATACCCTAGGAAAGTAGACAGAAACAGTGAATGTTGGGACAGTGGACACAAGGCAGGGGGATGGGGGAAGATGTAAGAAAACAGAAAAAAATAATTGCTTGAAGGGACCATAATAAATCTTAATACATTTACTAATAAAAGTTTTAAAAAATAATTATCTTTAATATTAAGGAATGAAAATTTAGAAAAAAATTAGTATCATGAACATTTTAAATATACATGAATGTACATTATTTAATCATTAAGAAAAATGCAAAAGGATACTGTATAATGAGGCATAAGTAAACAAGTCAATTTAAATTGACTTAATTGGTTAATGTTTTAGGACTAAAGTTTCTATAAATATGAAAGTCTGAGTAAGAATAGCCCACCATCTTTCAAAAATGTTCAATGATCTTTCTGTCTAAATGTCATGTACTGATGTAGTCAGGTCATGGGGAAAAATGAAACTTAGAATCTTTATATAGATAAGACTTAAGGCTTGTTTTCTAAAATTTAATTAGAGAAGAATTCATATTCATCCTACCAGTAGGAATATCACCCTCTTCAGTGTAGTATTTCATGTGAGCAAATTATATTATTTCATGTATTCATTTAGAATATCTATACTGAACAGGACTTGCTCTGAATAATTATTGTTATAGGGAAATAACTTATAGAACAATTTTCAGGAGGAATAAGCAAGAAGTTCCATGGGGAATGATATATGAGAATACCCAACAGCCCACCAATTATGAAACTCAGGCACTTTTCTCTGACTTCCAGGTGCCTTCCTCTGACTCTAATTACCTTTGATACTTGGATGTTAATGATGGTCACTGTCTTGTTCCTTTGTGACACACAGCAGATAATAAATACTGTCTTCAAAAGCATAATTTAAAGAATTTTCCCATTGAGAGTGGTTTGGTGAGACAATCAAATGCAGAGAAACTCTGATTAGTCATTGACTATGGAAGGATTCTAAAACAGGAAAGGAATGTATAAATTGACAAACCTGAGCAATTGTTTGCTTCTTCCAGATAATCTGACCGGATTTAGAATATTGTTCCAAATAATACTATACATTTCATACCTGTTAAAGACCGATTTAAACATGGTAAATCCATTTTTTCATGCATCATAAAGATGTAATTAGGCATTTTTTCTTTCTTTTTTCTTTTTCAAGGGAGGGTCTTATACTAGCCCAGGTTGACCTGGGATTCACTATGTAGTCTCAGATTGGCCTCAAAAAATACAGCAATCTTCCTACCTCTGCCTCCCCAGTGCTGGAATTAAAGGTGTGTACCACCACACTGGGTTTAGGAATTTGTTTTCTAATGTTATAAAGTTAGCACCTGCTGCTTTAGTTGAGATGAGATTATTGTAATTATTGTACAATATAGAAACATGAACATTGTCTGGTCTTCAGTCAGCATAGCTAGCTATAGTTACAATTCACAGTATTTTTCCCACAACCTCCTGAGTGCTGAGATTATAGGCATGAGCCACCATATTTGGTACTATCTCAAATATTTTATTCATTTTCTTGTAGGATTCTCCAAATTTTATTCTTGATTTATGAGTTATTTATATATTGTTGACCTGAATGATTTAGATATTTAAATTAAAATAAAGGAATACTTCCAAGTTTAACATCAATATTATGTAGAAATGTGTGTGTTGTACTTTGAATCCATGCTTCACTGCTTTTGTGAACAGAAACAGAAGTTCTACTTGTTCCATTCTCTTCATGTTGGTTAATAAAAATCATAACATAGATCATAGAATCTTTTTTTGAACTAAGATGTTTGTATTTTATGTGGAGAGTGGGTGTTGTGATTGTCATGGTCAGTGTGGTGTTGAACGATCTATACCCAGTGATTATCAAACCCTTCTGGTGTAGACACTGTTGTACTAGTTTTAAATCATGTTGAAGATTACCCATCACATCACTGAGATAAAATACCCAAACCTAAAGCAGTTGTTAGAAGGAAATTTTTTTCCAGTCTTGAGAAGAAATTTCAGCATGTCAGGGAAAGTATGGTAGAACAGAGGCTGGACTTCACGTCTTTCCACAGTAACTTTCAGAAAGCAGTAAGAGTGAACTGGGATCTGGCAAAGAAGCTGAGCTATCTCATCTAAATGTCTTTCCCACAGCAACACACATCCTCCACTAAGGCTCTTCCTCCCAAACTACCAGCAGCTGGCTATTTGAAACACATTGAGGATATGGGTTATATCTCAATAAACCATCACATATACCCTTTCCTGGTCAATATTCAAATGTGAGTGAAATAACACATTTATTCATATTAGTAAGTTAGTTTCACACTTACGAGAGGAAAATTTTTCCATACTTGTAAGAGTTGCTTTATGTTCTTAAAACATATATTGTGGACATCCTAATACAAAGTGAAAATGATACAATGTAAAAGTTCTTTTCTTCTCAATTACTTCTAGTTTAAGCAACGTTTGAAATATCATCCTTGTCTCCTGTTCACCCAATATTATAAATTATAATCTTTCTATCCTTTCAGGGCCTATCTAGGTGGATGATTTGTTTTTCTATATTTTTAGCATATATTAATTATACAAAGCAGTAGGTTTCATCATGACCTTTTCATACATACAAGATGGGTAGCTGATTTCACTCACCCTCCATCATTCCTTCTTATCCCCTTTCTTGAGTTAGTATTCTTAAGTGTTTTATTACAGTGGAATATACATGTGAAGTATTGTAAGTATAGAAGCTGATGGGTAATCCTCAAGTGCATGTAACTATGAAAGGAGATCCCAGTTATGAAAGTGGCTATTGCTAGCAAATGAGACACCCCTTTATTCTCCTCCACATCAGCAGACATTTCGCTAGAAAGCTACAGATTTAGTACATGGTCTTCTTTGTTCGGTTTTTATAAGTGTGACTTCTCAGAAATGCATTCAATTATACTTTCATGAGTATTAGCATAAGGTTTTGCATAATGTTGACTTATTTCCATGCATGTAGAATAGTTTTCCTTTGAATACTACTGTGGTTTTAAAATTTATGGTTTTTAAATTAGTATTTCTTCTCTTTCACTTTGGTGAGACTTACTAGAAAGTTTACTAATCCTCTCAGGTGAACACGTTGCATTAATAATGTCTCCTGCCATAGAGCTGTTGATTTTACTCTGCTCTGCTCTCTGTTTGAATTGTCTTTTGTTCTACTCTCTGGAGGTTTAGTTGACATTCTCTGTGTATATTTTTGAGGTGGATATCAAGGTAATTGAATTTAGGTATTCCCATATATATCTATATTGAAGACCATTTCTTCTAAGCATGGATTTTCTGATAGTCTATGTGTCTGGTTATATCATATTTTTTATTATCATATAGTTTACCTCTTTTCTTACTTCATTGTAATTTATTTATTGACCTATGACTTATTTACTTTGGATTTTTCTATTTGTCATACATTATATTTTGTGGACTATTTTATTTGGTTAAACTGAGTGGATTTAAAAGTCCATTGTTTGTTATAATTTCTTTAGTTTACTTACTGCTATTTGTCTGATTTTCCTTTTATATCATGTAAATACATATATATATATATATATATATATATATATATATATATATATATTGTTTATTACTAAAACTTTGGTTTGAGAAGAAACATTTCATGGCAGTAAATCACTAAAGCCAGTACATGGAATTGTTTTAAACTCGGAATAATACTATGTCTATTTAGCACCATCCTATCTTGATTTATTAACCCATGAAAATCCAATAATATAAGAGTAAGCTCATTTTAGCCTGACACTGTGTCTTGCTTAATTTTTGAGCTTTGACTAGGGTACTAAGCAAATATACTTCATAGGAAACTAGAAAGAAATTTCAGTTTTAAGGTTAATAAAATTATTGATAAAACTAAAACAGACATCATCTAAAAACTGATATTTAAATTTTGCTAATTAGGTAAAACTTTGTTGCCAATAGTAAAAAATGATGACTGTTACATTGATTATTCAAGGATCAATTATGATAGTAACTGGAGAGACATTATCCTATAATCTTACATATCACAAGAGGGTTTAGTAACTTTTAAGAAACAGTAGAATATGCCATTTTGTCATTATAGAGCAAGACAAGTCTTATGAAGCTAATATAAAGGCAACTCAAACTTTTGACTCAGAATCTGGTACCAGTATGTATTTAAAGACACAGTACCTACAATGAAGATGGATTTCACTGTCAAGCAGAAAAAATTGTTACTCTACCATAGGGAAAGTGATTAAGAATTCCAAAATCAATATATGTGGGTATTCATTGAACTACATGTAGCATATTTAATTTTTTTACTGTGAGGAATTAACAGTTGTTCAGAACAGTGCTCTCAGTACAGGAGACCATGTACATGAGACATTTTAAACTACCATTTGAATAAATGCCTATTTTAAAAGTTATGATGGATGTTTATTTGTGCTGCAACACCAATTGGACCCCATCTTTAGACTCTCTGATAATTATGCCTCTATTCTCTCTCCTCTGCTTAAAATTAGTTGTGCAGCTTTTTGATTAAAATTTCTGAAGGAATTTTCCAGTATGACTGTTAGCCAAGAATGTTTTGGAGGAGGATCAAGAAGTAAGTAATCTGAAACAATGAGAAAAGCCCCTCAAAAGAGTGGAATTCTGAGGTGGCACAGAACTCTCTGGTCTCTGAAAGCAGGTAGGGTATGGAGCTGCTTCCTGCCTCTTACACCACGCATGCATCTTTCCCCAAACTCTGCTCAAGTGAGACCTAACTCTGCAGTATCACGGTAGGCTAATTTATTCTGTATGAGATGGCTTCAGTTTCTCAACAGGTTGAACTTATTATTTCTTAAATCTCGTTTGGCTTTAAAGTTTTCCTCGTGTTAAGACCCTGTAAAATAAAGGATTATTTCTGCTCTCATTATTTTATTTCATTTTTAGAAGGTGTACGGATTATTGGTGAACACTTTATGAGTTTACCAATAATAAAGCTAACAAAGTTGATTTAGATGAGGATATGAATACAAAGATAGTTATCTAGGCCATTGTTCTCTGATTCACACTAGATAAAATAAAATAGTTGCTGTAAACAGAGATTGACCAGCTAACCAGATAACTAGATAGCTTATAAATGAACCAGCTTATAAATGAACCAGTCTTTAATTAAAATTTCCCCTTTCAATCTGAAAATGAAAAGTTAAAAAGAGAAGAAAAGAAAGTTTCCCTCTAAAACTCAGGGACCATCATGGAAGAAGGTGGGGAAGAGCGGGGGGATTGGGAAAAGTGGCGCCAAAAGCTGTACATCATATGTCTGTTTCAGTCATGAAATCAGAGCAGCTCTGCTTGTCCTCTTGAGACCTGCCTAAGATTGGGGCTTGGGCTCATCAAAATTCCATCGAGGATGAGGGGAGGGCCTTGGAAGACCCCAGCCCTGCTGGAGAAGCCATGGCGGGTAATGGCTTCTGGAGAAGGAGAAGTGGGGGTGTGAGAGGGTAATAAGAGTGTATGCAATGAAAATGCCATAAGTACATGCATGAAATTATCAAAGAACAAATAAAAATTACTTTGATGGAATAAAAGAGTGAGCTGGTTAGAGCAAGAATATAAGCACACAAGCTTCCTTTATAAATTGTTTGCATGTGTGGGTGTGTATTTGCACAGTCTCATGTGTACGCATCAGGCAGGGTCTCTTGTCACTGAAAATGAACTCCAGATAGATGCACCATTTTGCATCTTGCTTTAGGTAGGTGCTGGGGAATTAAATCTGGGCAGACATGCTTTGTAAACTAGTGCTTTTATGCACTCAGCCATGTCCCCAGCTTTTATTGTCTCTATGGGAGCTCGGAAAGAGTGTATGTGTGCTCAAGAGGCAAGCCATTACTACTGTCTGTGTGTGATAGCAATTCACTGCTCAGTGAGTAAGTGACAGGTAGTGTGTCACATGTCAGCAGAAAGCTCCAGGACAGCTGATGGCGGCTGTGATTTAACAAAAATGCCATTATTTGCACTTCTTAAATTTAGTTAGTGGGAAAAACAGTGGTGTAAATAATGAAAAACACATTTACATATTATTTCTGAATGTCCATGAAGTGGATGTGGCACAAATTATATTTTTTTCTGTCATTTTTTCTACAATTTTTGTTTTTCTTGCTTATTTGTTCAGACTCAATCTTTGAACTTCCAGGAGCTCTGCACATAGTAGAACCTTTTATTTAAATCCAGCCATTAACCATTTTGAACTGCATTCCACTATTTTCTAGTCCTTCTCCGTCCTGAAGGGTGAATATGATGAGACAGGGTCTCTGTCTTGGGCTTCTTTCTATTTACTGAGTAGGGTACTACCCCCTCTCCACTCTTTGTAGAAAAATATAAATCAATTGGTCGATTGGCAGAAGGTTTTTCCAATGGGATGAAGCTTCTTTGATGATGCTAGGATTCATGCAGAAGTTCAGGCCTGGAGTTTGGCTGACTGCCAGAGGATTTTCTGATCACTCAGTTTGTCAGGAAAGATTTGGGTAACAGTAGCTCACCAGAGCTAATGAATCAACTCTGTGGCTGTCAAACAAGTCATCAGACAGTTCAAATCAACTTCGACAATTGTGCTCACAAACAGAGGAATAGCACCACTGGGAGTCTCATCACGTTTTAGCAAAAAAAGAAAGAAAGGAATTTATTTTAAAGTCATTGAGGCATATTTACTTTCGTGGTCTTCTTTCCAATCATCATGCTAAAGGTGCAACCCTGGTAACTGATAACTGATATATCCTCAGTTAATGAAACTAAGTGCATCTATCTATCTATCTATCTATCTATCTATCTATCTATCTATCTATCTATCTATCTATCATCTATCTGTCTGTCTGTCTATCATCTATCTCAATAATCTATCTGTCATATCTATCTATCTATCTATCTATCTATCTATCTATCTATCTATCTATCTATCATCTGTCTATCATCTGTCTATCTCTATCATCTATCTATCATATCTATCTATCATCTATCTATCTATCTATCATCTGTGTATCTATCATCTATCTATCTATCTATCTATCTATCTATCTATCTATCTATCTATCTATCTATCTATCTATCTATCTGTCTGTCTGTCTGTCTGTCTGTCTGTCTGTCTGTCTGTCTGTCTGTCTGTCTCTCTGTCTGTCTGTCTGTCTGTCTGTCTGTCTGTCTGTCTATCTATCTATCTATCTATCTATCTATCTATCTATCTATCTATCTGTCTATCTATCATCTATCATCATCACCTATCTATCACCTACCTATCTATATATCTATCTATCACTATCTATCTAATCTTCATATGACTTCTCCAGGGAGATACTAAGATGGTACGTTGGAAGACCAACGACTTAGAAGCATACAAAGTATGAGAAAATATCTATTTGGAAAATGGCAAAAAAAAGCAGCATCCGATTAGACTAAGAGTAATTTAGCACTTGCCAAGGTGCTATGGAGATACACTAACTGCGTATATTCCCAAAGGAGCTAGTCACTTCTCCAGGGAACATCTACCAGTAACCTAGCAACATGGGGAAGCCACTTACACTGGATGCTTGTGCTCTTTAGTTTATGGACCAGTATTGCTTTTATCCTCTCATTTGATGGTCTCGGTAAGCTTGGGGCTGGCCTGGATCTTTATGGATGAGAAAACAGCTTTGGAGAGATTGGTTAGTAACACTACATCCAGAGCTCAGGGCTTTTTTCTTCCTGTAACTTCTTTTTATGTTACATAGCTTTATCCCTAATCAAATAGGAACTAAGGAGAGAAAGAAAAATAGCACAAAATGTTACAGTGACAAATTTGCCTATTTCTTGTTAATTTCAACCTGCTAAAACTCTTCTAAACTCTGTTTCCTTATCTACAAAATGGAGACAATTATAAAATCTTCATTATGAAGCCCTCCTGAGGGTTAGTGGACTGACCTCAGCTGTCATTACACAAGCCTTCCTCCAGTGCTTGTGTGTGCATTACCTGTGGTGTGCTCTATCCCTTCTTCTCAAGATGCACTCTTAGCCAGGGCTTCAGCATTGTTACGATATTCATACTTTTTTTTTTCAAACCATTGTTTTAAGAAGGATAATTGGATTTTGAGATTATGTTGAATGTATTTTTCTTAAAATCATTTTGTTTTGTTTATTTTCTTGTTGGAATAAAATGGTTCCAAACAAAAGATTCCTTATGAATTCTATTCATCCTCATATGCAAGTTAATGCTTCTGCCTGCCTGAAATCCTGAAGCAGTCAATTAGATAGGCCCCTATGCCCTAGGAAGATCTTCAATTTCTTTCTTTTTAAACATTTTTATTTATTATATTTTATATTCAATTTATATAAATGTATATATTTATATAGGGTATAGTCTTGTATCTCTTCATCCCCAACCCCATCTCCATTTCCCTGAGGTCCTTTCTCATTAGGGTCCTTGGTATTCACTGTGGTTTATTTAGGGCCTCTGTTAGTCTGGAAGGGGGGGCTATTCCTCAGGATATTTCTACCCACTCTGTGGCTCTTACAATGTTTGTGCCCCCCCTTCCTCAACAGTCCCTGAGCTCTGGCAGGAATGTAAGCAGTTTGTTTTTAGTGTTGAGTTCTCTGTAGATTGTGTATTTCTGTTATGATGCATTTCAGTTCTTCACCGTGTTTGCTGCTGTTTCCCTGGAGGTGGTTGTGGGGCTAATATTGGTAGCTATACTCATCACTGCTTTGTCTGTTGAGGTGGCACTTCTCTTGGTGGACAGCAAGCTGTCTTTTCTTACCGAATTGATGCATCTTGTTTCTCCCCAATATTCTTTACCATCTTATTTTACCCCTGAAATTCTAGCATGGTTACAAATCTACCATTTTGACTAGAAGTTGCCTATGATATTCAATTTCTTTCAGTTGGTGGAATGTCACCTATAGAAATCCTGTTTGAATTTATGACCTTTTATATTGATGAATGAGCTCATACAGAGAGGAGAAGAGGAGAGGGGGAAGTAGAGGAGAGACCACTGCCACATTGCTTCTGCTAAGTGGGAATCTTCATTGAGTTAGATCATCATCTCCTATAATCTCCCTGCCTCCCCAAAAACAAGAAAAAATATTTTGAATACCAAACATCAATAAGCCATTCTGTCTTAGAATCATAGCCCATGTAACAAGTGACTGATAGGGGAGTGCTCTCTTGGGGAGATAGTTTAAGACAGCAACTTAACAGATACTTAATATCCAGTCAATTACATTGGCTTGAAAGCCACATCACTGCAAGTAATTCAGAATGGAGGTCATATTTCCCTCTCTCCTCCCCTAGGCAGGCCTGCTTAACATGATTCTCATGTGCTCTTAGCTGACCTTTTCCATTTCATCTTCTTTCACAGCACTTATCACACTGGCACGGTATCAAGAATTTATCTGTATAGTTGTTTACTTTCTGCCACATCCACTTAAGTGATAGCTCCGTGGACGATAAGCTTCATTTTATTTGGTACTGTATCCCCCACTCTTAAAGCAACAGGGGCCCCATCATCACCTGCTGGCAGATGTGGATTATTATTCCCATTTCTACAGCCAAGGAAGCAAAAGTGAGATCCAAGCCACCACAATAAAACATCATGGAAATGGAGGCAAATCCAGGCTTATTTGGTCACAAATCCTTCCATCTGCAACTAGATTGTTCTGTAACTCCCCTGCCACAGAAACAGGTTTTTCAGCTAACTCATTTTCCTGAAATCTAATCCACAGCTAACCATCCATTCTACCTGTGCAGTTAGACCAATTTTGTTCCTATGTGGGAAGCATTCAGAACCAAGATAAAATGATGCCTTGAGTGAAACAAGAAGGAGCATGATGATGGAAATAATAAGAAATTCAGTCCAATATGTGACTTGGATATTGGAAAAAATCAAAATTGGATATTGGAAAAATCAAATAATAAATAATTCTTGATTATATTTACATGAGACCTGGAGAGTATTTTAAAAGGGAGGCAAACCTCAGCAAAACACACCATTATGCAATTTGATATAAGATGGCAGTTCATTATGAACATCTTGGGATGTTGGCAGGTCAGATCTGTTATATATTCTGGGGTCCCATGGTCACAGAATGGTACAGGTTTTTGTCTCTTGTCTACCCGACCTAAGGGACAGATGACTTTTGCTATCTAAGTGGCTTGTTAGTTTATTTCCCTCTGTGCTTTCCCTTTGCTTCACCCCCTCCCCCCATCCTCAGCTGACCTGATGTCATTAACACTGCATCTTTCCTTTTACCCAAAGATCCACATTGTTAAAACAGATTCGAACAAGAAATGAGGCTGCATCTATTATTTTATATCTCTGAGAAAGTATAGTCTTTTCCCCTAGGCAAACACTTATGAACGTTCATGTGATTATTCAGTTAAAAAGACAAGGGATGTCTTCTTGTGTCTGAGGTCTAAGAACATCCTTAGTGAGTCACAGTAGCTACTTTGCTTAAAAGTCTGGACTTTTCTGTCATCACGGGTCAGTAATTCCCCAGAATGGTAAAAGATATTTTATTTAATGAGACATACCAGTTTCACACTGTTAGGTATAAATATTCTTTTATTGTCTTCTTCATGGACTTGTGGTCACCTCTGTCACCTAGGGCCAAAGATTTTAAAATCACTTCCGTGCTCCAGTTTGCCTCTGAACTTCACATTAAATTCTGAGAGAATTTATAATCCCCTAAATCATTTGGAGTAAAGAGTTGGTTCTGAGATAAGCAAACAAATTAGCTACCCTTCTTCTAATACACTTTCTCTCTGACACCAGGCAGATATGGTAAGGTAATCTTCCCCAAACATGCATATATTTCCCTGACCAATTAGCAGTTGAAAATGTTCAGGAGAGTATCCCATTTAATTAGGCATAGACCAAGGATTACTGCATGTGTCTCAATATTTGCAAATGCTCAAATGCCCTTAAAAGTGATTCAGGAATTCATTTTCAATGTTTTGGAATTGATAAATCCTAACAGTGGTGAATGGAAATATTATAGAATACTAATCATATTTTACTTCATTTGGGTTTTTAAAAAAATTGATATCTTTATTATCCAATTATAGATACATGATATTAGCAAAGTTTATGTTGGTATACCCATTTCCCTCCTCCCTGTCTCCAGTCCACTGGGTATCCTTCTCTGTGGGCACACTGGATCAGTCTATGGGGTAGGGGGTTATGGATTGTACAGGAGGCCGCCAGATTCCCCACCCCCCCTTTTTGTGTGTTGTTGCTGAGGGGTTATGTCTCTGGATATTCTCCCCATCATGGCTCTTACAATCTTTCCGCCCCGTCTTCCACTTAGTTCCCTGAGTCATGGTGGGTGAGATTTAAGTCGACTTTATTGTTGAGGTCTTAAGGGCCTCTGTACTTCTGCTTTAGGTTGTGTTGGAAATCATTGGTGTCTGTCTCTCTGACTTATCCAGTGTTGACAGTGTTTACAGCTGTGGTGATAGGTCTCTTGCTTATCCCATCACTCTCCTAAGGTTTCATTTGGGGCCTACACATTAACCCTGGAGTGATTCATCTCTTGCCAGGATGTCAGCCCACTGCGTATAGCTCATTAGTGGAGTTGGAATGACCACGGCTCTCTCACTGCTTTCTGAAAGATACAAACAGAATCTCCATCGGAGAGTGAGATCAGTATGGGTTAAATAAAACACACATTTCTAATTTGGTGAGATTCTATTGGGATTAGCCTCTCTGTAGTCTCTACTGTAGTTCTCTAGTCATGGGAGTTTCTCCTTGGGGGCCCAAGTTTTTGGTTCCCAAGCAAACCTGATAGGCGAAATGAGAGACTGTAAAAGGGGTGAAAGGAATGGGCGGGAGGGAGGAAGGGGAAGGTGGGGTGAAGTATACAATAAGCTAACCAATAATGAATCATAATCATAAAATATTTACTTCCATACAGTAAACTCTAGAAGAAGAAGTGGGTATCGTCTAGTAAGAGGGGCCATGAATGGAATGGGAGGAAGCCTAACCCCATGGAATATTGATTAAACCTGGAACTCCCTGTCCCTGTCATTGATTCCTTCCCATACTGAGCTATTGATCAAAGAGACCCACAAGCTCCCTGAAACAAGACAGTATTCTGTCAAAGCTCTTGAATACCCACCCCAGGCCAAAGGTAAGAGCCTATATTGCTGAAGAAACCACAGAAAGTCATCACACAACACCGAGAGTCCCTGCAAGATCCAGAATGGTAACCAGCCCCCAGATGCTAGCTTATGCAGTGCTGGAAGACGCTATATAAGCGGCCAGAGGAAATTGGTCAATGATATTTGGAGAAAGCAGAGACCACTGATACACAATACAGACTGTTGTCATGAGACGGCTGGACACACTGCTTTCTGGGAGAGATCAGTGAGCCAAGAAGTGATCACTTGGGCAATAGAGGTGCCAAAACCTGGGGGGGGGGTAATCAACAACTTTCAAATTGACCAAGAAATCAACTCAGTGACAAGGATCCCTTAACTGGAATTGGGATTCAGGGAAAAATCCTATGGAAACCTTCATTTTGGCTTTATAAGTGGGAGCTCAACTTGCTCTTTCTGATGTCACTTGCTATCATTACAATGGGAATTATAATATTCATAATGACAGTACTATCAGGATTAATGCAGATCATGAATATAACCACAGAGCATTGACTAATTAATTAGTACAATGATGTCTCAGTTAGGCTTAGAAAACTTGTAGAACTCAAGGTCTGCTGGCAAATGAACTGCTCCCTTGACTAAGATTTGGAGAATTTAAGCCTGACAATTTTATTACCACACTTGGAAATGATGACAGACATGTTGGGAGTAATATCAAAATAATAGCAAGTATCATTTTGTTTCACCAGATATTTATCTCAATATGCCTTGACTCTCTAATAGTAGATTTTGTGTTTCAACAGCCCATTGACAGAAATTTTGCCATATGTAAATTATTTAAACCTGGTCTATGAGTAATTGTCCAGGTATTAAAATGAATGCAATGAACATTTCTTTTTTCCCTCTTCTATTTTATTCTTTTCACTTTTAAATAATAACTTCCATAATTATGGACAATAAAATATGATAATTTCCTTCCCACCTCCACTTTTCCACTCTTAAATACACCCTCTATCATTTCCCCTCACCCTCTCAATTAGTCTCTATTTTGGTTCAACATCTTCATCTTTTCCTCTGATTATGGAGGTCTTCTGTAAGTAGTGTTGTACTCTGCAAAGTCATGTATAGCAAGGCCATTGTGTGTCTGGAAGATTGCATTATAAGCAGTCTTACCGTTTCTTTGGTTCTTACAATCTTTCTGCCACCTTTTCCACAATAGACCCTGAGACTCTGGGTATGTGATAGAGATGTCCCAGTGCTGAACACACCACTGTCATTTCTTCTCATCACTATGGTGTCTTTTGAGTCATCCTAGTGGTCACTATTATCTGAAAAGCTCTAGCCAAAAGTGAGAGTAGCATTAATATAGTGTATGCACATTTAAGAAAAAATGTGCTCATAAGGAAGTTTAGTGAGGATAATACATGCATTTAGCTAGACAACAACAGGCATTACTCCCCTAGGGCTCATGACCTCCCCTACCATAGGCTTTTGACTAGGTCTTCAGTACCAGACATGTATTTACTTCCCTGGAGGGGCCTCCAGTCCAATTAGAGAGTGGTTGTTTCCCCATAACAGATATGCCACTATTGCTCCAGATTGCATATTTGGCTTGACTAAGGCTTACAAGGTCCACTGCTTTTCACTACCACCGATCACTTCTCTCTCCCCTAGGGCTGCATGCAGTCATAGCTTTTTCAGCTTTCTGTAAGCTGGCTAACAGGGAGGAGGTTTCCAGCTCAGCTCCAGCTTGATTTCTCAATGACCTGCAGCCCAAGCCAGTGTGCTCTTCAAAAATAGGTCCTTACCATCTCATTCTGGTGGGCAACCATGAGACTTGATAATGTCCTGTAATGTTTTGGGGCCTCAGAAAACTCCCTGGCCAACAACTCATTGGAAGGTATCCCATCCCTGGTACTATAATTTCTCTAGTAACAATCTATGGCTTCTGGGTGTGCCATTATTCAAAGAAGTAGGGTTCTATATGGATTATTCTAAACCTCTTAAATTTTGGTTAGCCCTCCTCCTACTCTTCCTTTACTTAATCCCTTATACTTACCCCACTTAGGCCACTGTACCCCTAGTAATCTGTTCATCTACTGACATATATACAATATCCTCCCCTTAAGTCTCCCCTCTCCTCCCTCCCGTATAACCCCTGTCTAGCTTACTGGCCTCTACTACTAACTTTTATTCAAACTCACATATAAATCTAAAATTTGAAGCTAGGATCTACATATAAGAGAAAACATGTGGCATTTGGCTTTCTGGGCCTTGGCCACCTCACTTAGTATAATTATTTTCAGATCTATCCATTTCCTTTCAAATTCTCTAATTTCATTTTTCTTTACTGCTCCATTATATAAATGTACCACATTTTCATTATCCATTCATCAGTTGAGGGACAAATAGGCTGGTTACATTTCCTAGCTATTGTAAATAGAACTACAATAAACATGGGTGAGCAAGTATCTCTCAGGTAATGGCTAGAGTCATTTCGATGTATGCCAAGGAGTGGTATAGCTGGGTCATTTTCAGCTGTCTCAGGAGCCTCCACACTACTTTCCACAATAGCTGTACCAGTTTACATTCCCACCAACAGTATAGAAGGGTTGCTATTTTTCCACATCCTCACCATCATTTACTGTCTCTTGGTTTTTGACGGAAGCCATTGTGACAGGAGTTGGATGGAATCTCAGAGTAATTTAAATTTGCATTTCCCAGATGGTAAAGGAGGTAGTACATGTTTTTAGATGTTTATAGCCCACTGGTATTTCTTTTGAGAATTCTCTACTCAGTTCTATAGCCTACTTTTTGATTCTGTCATTTTATTTTTTTACTATTTAGGTTTTTTTTCAGTTCTTTGTATATCCTGGATATTAAGCCTCTGTCAGATATATAGCTGGCAAAGATTTCCTCCCATTTGGTAGGTTGCTTCGTTGCTCTATTCACAGTGTTCTTAGTTGTACAAAAAAGCTTTTTAATTTCATGACATAGGAGTGGACGGTTTGTGGTTTTACTTCTTGAGCAACTGAAAGTCATTGCCAATGCCAATGTGTTGAAGTGTTTCCCTTACTTTTTCCTCCAGCAGTTTCAGATCTGATATTAAGGTCTTTGATCCATTTGGACTTGATTCTTGTACTTGGAGAGGAATAAGGATATATCTCCTTATCTCTCCTTCTACCTATAGATATCCAGTTACCACAGCACCATTTGTTAAAGTGCTATCTTTTCTCAAATGAATATTTTTGGCATTTTTGTCAAAAATCAGATGACTGTTACTATCTTTGTTTGCATCAGGGTCCTCTATTCTGGTCCATTGATCTATGTTTGTTTTTGTGTCAGTACCATGCTTTTTTGTTACTAGGGCTCTATTATATACCTTAAAATCATTTATGGTGATACCAGCTTTATTTTTGTTGCCCATAATTGTTTTGGCTATTTGAGGGTTTTTTTTTTTCTGTTTTCTCAACCTTCTCATTGGAAAGGATTCTTGTTTTCCAGGAATTTCTCTGAAGGTAATTTTCCTTTTTTTCCACTTTGTTTACTTGCTTTAAATGGCTATAAATCACTCTTTATGTACTTACAGAATCCCAATGAAATATTGTTGGTATTTCCTAAATCCATGTCTATTAAGATTGGTTCTTGTTGTAGTCAGCTTCACATGTTTTGGACACATATCCATCTAGACACAAATTGTGGGAAAAGAGATTTATTTTAGCTTACAATGTCCAGCGGAAGCTCAATCAATGGCTGAAGGAGTTGCTTACTTCCAAAACATCCAAGCAGAGAGAAACAACTGTAGCGAGAAGACACCAACAAGAGCAAGCACGAACCTCTTGATGTCAACCTGCTCTCTTCACACCTTGGGCTATAATTCAGATCTGCCCCCAAACCAACCTTAAGGCTAGACTACAGGATCTGACACTAGTTCCATGGCCCCATCCCAGCAGCAGCAATCTGCCTGGTAGGGGCTGAAGTTGCAAACTTAGTTTTAATACACCCAAGTCTATGTGATTTTATATTTACACCATCATTCAAACTACTACTCATTTTTATTTTTTACCTTTGAAAAATTCTGGGGAATTGGTTTGGTAATCAAAAGTATCTGGATCTAAGAAAAAAATTAATACTGAAACCTACTATAGCCAATAATAGTATAATTTAATAAAAGAGAGGAGAGAGAAGAAGAGGGAGAGAAAGAGAAAGGAAGGAAGGAAGAAAGAAAGAAGAAAGAAAGAAGGAAGGAAGGAAGAAAGAAAAAGAAAAAAGAAAGAAAGAAAGAAAGAAAGAAAGAAAGAAAGAAAGAAAGAAAGAAAGAAAGAAAGGGAACGAGAGGGAGGGAGCACACTTGAATAATGGTACCCTACATCAGAGGATAAAGCTGCTCCCAGAAATTATGTCACTAAATGAAAATCTTAAACCAGACATGGTGGCACTTGCCTTTAATCCCAGCAATGAGAAGCTGTGGTAGGAGGATAGCTATGAGTTCAAGGCCATCCTAGAACTATAGAGTGAGTTCCAAGTTGGCCTAGGCTAGAGTGAGACTCTGCCTTGAAAAAAAAAAGAATATTTTAGTTCCAGGTGTGACATACCTTTCTATGAGTTATTGTTCAGGGAGGCTGCAGAGGTTCCTAAAACAGTGTATGCTGTTGACATTACTCTTGGATGTCCGCAAATCTAGATAATAAGTTTCTAAAGCTAAATATACTAGATGCTTTGATTTTAAGACATAAAGACATGGAACTGAAAGCTTCCTCTTCTGCTGGCTAGCTGTTACAGTGCCAGAATGTGCTAAGCAGGCTTCTGGAGGAGAAAAGTCACAGTTTTACCCTGCTGTGGACTTTGCATTCTTTACACCTAATCTGTTAGTCACAATGTGACCACTGGTGCAATGGAGGTGTGACTGTTAGAGAAATAACCAACTGTTCTCTGACTGTAAACCTCTTCAAAAGCCTATGGATAGGGAGTTGTTTAGACCAAGTGGGGAACCCAATACATTGATATCCTAAAAAAAAAAAACATGTTTCTGAAACTTTTGTGGTTGCGTACTTCTTTAAACCCAACACTTGGGAGGCAGAGGCAGGAGGATCATATGACTTCAAGGCCACCTTGAGACTATATAGTGAATATCAGGTCAGCCTGGGCTAGAGTGAGACCCTACCTCAAAAACAACATCAACAAGAAAAGCTGCTGTCTAAATATTTATATTCACAGATTAGTATTACTCTCTGGCTTCATAATAATTTTTTTCTCAATAGTGATGGTTATTGCAGGGACTAATAAGTGCTCAATGTGCTTAATATTTTAAGTGACTATTGACTGCTCAGCCATATGGGAGGACATCTACATAACTTCCTCGATAGCTCAGGGAACATCCTAAAACAGGAGTAGAAAGAATGTCAAAGCCAGTCCAGAGTTGGGGAGGAGTGCTGTAGAATGATGTCTTTCGGACATGACATGGTTGCTACACTCATGAATTCACAGCTGCTGTGACTTCTGGCACAAGGACATAGATTGAGCCTGTCAATACTCCATCACAGGGGTGGGGGGTTCATGAGGCCACTCCCCTCCCTGAGCAGGTATTGCCAGGTAATGTTTGCTGGGGGCCAGGGAGTCGTGCTCTGCCTCGAGTTAATTTGACCCTCTTATTTTTATTGTTTTGTTCTTGTTTCAAGGTAGTGTCTCACTCTATGCTCACCTGGAACTCACTCCTTAATTCCAGTCTGGCCTCAAACTCACAGTGATCTTCCTACCCCTGCCTCGAAAGTGCTGGGATTAAAAGCATGCAGCACCATTCCCAGCTTCCTCTTCTTCATCCTCAGGAGAGCAATTCTAATTCAATTAAGTGTATCAAAAGCAAAGGAAGAAAGGGTTTGTCAGGAGTGGGAAGGGGATAAGAGAGGGTAATGTGAAGGATATGATCAAAATGTATTAGGTACAGGGTGGAAATTGTCAAAAATCAATATAAGCACATAAAATCCATAATCTGTACTTTTAAATCCCTCAGTTTATTAGTTACAGATACTGTTTAATTAGAAGCGTTAAATCTAAATCATTAGATTAGAAGAAAATGTATTTAATTACAAGTCATAAGACTTGTTATCTACTCTGTTCTGAAGGTTTACTTGTATCCATAGAGACAGGCAGACGTGTAAATAGAATGACATTCTGATGACTGGTTGTTTGAAACGTCAATTTCAACTCAATCTTTAGAAGGCTGAGTACACTGGTTGCTCTGTTGGAATTTGCTTTAGCCAGGTAGCAGAGCTGGTATTCTGGGTTGACTTCATCGGAAACAGTCAAGGGGGCAGAGCTGCCTTTTAGTTCAGTTACAGTTTCTAATACCACAATCCCTTGAGAGCATTTTAAAGTGAGCATCTTTGACAATTTTATAGATCCTCTTTCCCTGTGGTCAATGCCTTTAACTCGAGGCTATTTATAAAGACAGGTTCTTGAGGACCTGATAACTATTCCTGAATAAGGAAACATCTAAAATCTTCTAATGAGGGGTCTGAGGAGATGGCTCAGTTGGTAAAGTGCTTGCCATGCACACATGAGGACCTAAATTTGATGCTCAGAAATTATGAGAAAATGCCAGGGAGAGGGCTGGAGAGATGGCTTAGCGGTTTAGTCACTTGCCTGCAAAGTCTAACGACCCAAGTTTGATTCCCCAGTGCCCACGTAAAGCCAGATGCACAAAGTGGAGCATGCCTCTGGAGTTCATTCGCAGCGGCTGGAATCCCTGGCATGCCCATTCTCTCTCTGTCTCTCTTCTCGCTGTCTCCCTCTGCTCACAAATAAATTAATTAATTTTTTAAAATGCTAGGTAGAGTAGTGAGCTCCACCCCCCACACACACACACAGCCGGTGTGTCATTAAGCAGTGTGTGATGCTCCAGCCCACCTCTTCACTGGGCCTTGCTTCTGTTGCTACACAATCACAGGACTTCCATGTGAACTTTCTGTGATTCAATAATCTCTTTCATTGTCTTTTGCCCACTTTATTCCACTGGATGGCAAGTTAAAATGAGATGGTTTTGCTTTTCAAATATATTTGAAAGTAATCAGGGAGAAATGATCAACCCTCCAACTCTGAAATAAATCCAGATTAATAGAATAAATGTCAGCATTTTTTGGTGCAAGCTCTAAAGTCTAGACTCTGAAAGTCTGGAGCAATTTCACAGAGAGTAATTCTTAGAAACTAGAAACAAGGAAAATCAGTTTTCTGTGCCGGGAGTTTCTCCCTTGCTGTGACAGGGTCACGGAGACAGTGACCACTGAGTCTAGACAAAGGAGGAAGAATGGCTGTGAGCACAGACATAAAAGAACAAACCCTTCTCTTTCTTTCTGCTACTTGGCCATGCTTGAACCACTCTGATGTGAAATTCTTATAGCTCATATGAAAATTTTGGTTATGGTTAGCCACAAGGATAAGTATGAACCAATCTATATCATCACATCATTCTATCATTAGAATTGAGTATTATAATTACCTTGTCTGCATTTCCCCACCTGTGAGCTTTTTAAACTTTCAAAACATTTTATTGAATTATTTTCTTTTTCTCTCTCAAAAGATCATAGGGACACTTATGTACTGAGATATTTATTAGTTTTGGGGATTGCAAAGACCATTTAAGAACTAGATTATAATTTAGGTTTTTCAGTGTCTACTTAAAATTTTTTTATTGTGAAAAATATCTATTCTACATAAAACAAGAGAATAATATAAACTACTGAATAGGTCCATCTAGCACATAATATAATATTTCGCTGGTCTGTTTTCTTGTTTTCCTGAAGCATTTTAATATGAACTCACCTGTTATAATTAATTAAAAATTATTTAATAATGTGCTCCCAACCATAAATCTTTTTTAGAAAAAATTCATTCCATTTACAGAGAGGTGCAAGTAGGCTGTCATATCTTCTTCTGTGCATTCCGAGACAGTTTGTAAGAGCTCCTGTATGACATTGTCACATTCATGAATCATTTATCTCACTGTTATTTCACTTAATATTTGCACCACTTTAAATTTGGGGGTTAAGATATGATTTCTTTTACTCCCGGGTATAGTGCACACTCCAGTGCTTTATAACCATATATCTGAGTTATTATAAACCTGACTTCACTGAAATGTATATATCAGTTTTGATATATCAATGTTTTTATCTGGTACTTAGCTCTCATCATATTTTGTACTTAGAATTGTTAACAAACATTCATGGTATTTATAATATCATCCATCATTTCATAGATTGATTACCAAAATGACAACACAGTTTGTTCAGAGTTGAATAATTGTGCTTGGCTAAGTTAGAATTGGACTTCTGACTCAGGCCAGGATATTTCCTGCTTCCTCCCAGTGCTTTCTAAAAATCCAAGAGAAACTTCGGGAATGTTGAGCTCTCACATCTGGAGTAAAGATTAAGGAAGGCACTGTGAGTGGGCTGCTTCCCCTTAGTACAGCTCATCATTTCACCTGTGTGCACTGAAGGACTTCCTCTTGTCAGGTACGCTCCTTGAGGCTAGGATGCAGCCAAAAATAACCCCCAAATAGGTGCTCTCATGCTTCTATTACATGTTGACACAGGTCATCCCAAATTTACACATTTGCTATCTCCATTTTGTGGGTGGAGAGATTAGCCCCAGTTTAAGTCTCTGAATAAAGGCACAGCACAGGGAGAATGGTCCGCCCAGGTGGATCAGCCACAGAAACCCTAAAATGAGCGCATCGAACTCCAAAGCTTGCGTTGCAACCACATTTCTGTGTCATACCCCACTTCTCTATTTCTTATTAAAAAGTTCTTAGCTTTGTCAATACAGTGAAACAACACCTGTCTCGGACCATTTCCAGGGAGTCTCAGACAGAGGCAAGGGGATCTTTTTTTTTTTTTTTTGTCTTTTTCAAAACCCCCAACAATGGGATGATTCCTACCAACATTCCTCCATAAATCCTAATGATTCATGCTTACATGAATGTCTTTTCGCCTTGGTTTCAAAAAATTTGTGTGGCACCATATCATCAAAAGAGATATGACCAAATTATTAAATAAATGGGGAATTCATTTGAATTTACATTAATATAAAAACCTCTATTTTTTTGGAAAAAATATAGAAGACCATGAAGTATGATTGTAGTTTGCAGAAAGTTCTGGAATAATAGGCCATATTTGTTCATTGCTTTACCAATAACATCTGTGCTTCAGCCCTCATGAACAGCAAGGATAAAGACATATCTTGAAACAATCCATGCTTAATATTTCCCTATATTCATATCCTTGGTGTACTAGAAAGATACACAATCAACTGTATACTTCTCACAAGTCTGTTTTCTAGCTACTGCTGTTTTATATTCTTTCTTTTTTTCCTACCAATTTCATGTTTAGGGTTTAAAATTTGAAATACCTTATTTTAAAGGTCAGGCTAATAGATTATAGAATCTTTAGTCTCAAAGGTCAAGGGACCTAAGCAAAAAACTTTGAGTAAATAGCTGTAACTCTTGATTTTGGAGAATATATCCTAAACACTGTGTAGAGCAGACTCCTGTAGTTATTCATCCAGTACTGATGACCATGTGTAACAGTGATGTATTTGATTTGGCCTTGAAAACACTTCCTCTTGAGAAACTTGTGTAGAGACCGTAAGTCTTTGATTTTGAGGCTGATGTAGTGTTAATACATCTTTGTGGTAATTAAACCTATAATTTTGGCCTCATACATGTCAGTACATTATTGACACAAAAGCCAAAAAAATAGAGAACACCAACAAAACACTTTTGAGATGATAACATTTGTTAAAAAAGAAAGTCTATCTTTTGTTAGTTATTCAACTTCTAGAGTGTTTCCCCAAAGTGAGATTTGAACTTGTATTTATTAAATTTGTTGAAAGTGAATAGGACTGCTGTCTTCCTCAGTAGGTACATTCTGTTTAGAAAATACTGTGTTCTTTTGAAATATATTAAAAAATTTTACTTATATATTATTCACTCATTTCTTCACTTTTCCATTTCCTCAAGACCATGGTTACATTAAGACCAAGGACAGAAAAGTCAAGTGAATAATCTAGTCCATTTCAACAGATCAAAATTTGTTTGAAAAATGGAATATTTATTATCTTTCATATTGCTTTGCAATAGCTTTGGAAACCACTGTCCTAATTCATGGGAAAAGCTCTAAGTTGAACAGTCATTTGACTTTGTTTTTCTCTATAGTGATTAAGAAAAAGAACATAAAAACAAGGAATAAGAAAAAGGCTATATTTCTTTTGCATCCTGTGAGTGTGAAGCAATCAGGCCAGTTCAGAGTACCTGCCTAGTGAGCTGGACGATGATTTGCAGTGCACAGAAGCCCAGCTAATTTTGGCATGTGACCTGACTGCAGACAGTGTTTTCAATTCTTGCAAAACATCTGGCAGATGCATGCTGTTGTTAATTAGATGCTGGTCCAGAAAATGTTTATGGATGCAAATTTGTGTCCAAGTGAGGGGACAGAATGTTATCTTTATCTGCAATCGAGAGAAATGCTATGGATTTTGTACAATATGACATATCTGCTTATCCTCGAATTTGGAACTTCTTGATTGTATCCTCCTTAAATTACACCACTTTAATTATTTGAGAGGTAGCATTTGGTGAATGTGAGCATGCCTGTTAAGAACTTCAACCACATCAGGTTGATGACAAATGGCATAAAATGATATCTTTATACTGTGTGGGTTTTTTTTTTTTTGCTTCTTTAGAAGACTATACAGGAAATATTGAGAATGCAAGAAAAAGTAAAGAACACAGTGTGTATTAGTTAATTTATAGATGTGACAAAATATCTAACTGGAAGAACTTAAGGGAGGAGGGTTTATTTTAGCTCATAGCTCAAGAGGTTTCAGTTCATGATGGAGTAGAAAGCATGCAGCAGGTGCATGAAACACCTGGTCCTATCCAATCCAGTCAGGGAGCAAATACTGATGAATGCTGGTGCTCAGCTTTCATTCTCCTTTTAGTGGCTCACTGAAGCTGTAGAATAAGGCCATATAATCCCCTCACACTTGCATCCTTCATGCCTCTAAAACCAGTACCAGGTGAATGACTCAGGATGAACCACAGTTACCATAATCTTTGGAGAAACAGCTCCCTAGTAATTGTTTTTAAGCAGGAATCCCTTCAGTGGCATTTGAAGTTTAGATTCTCTCTTTCAAATGAATTTGGACTCTCCAAACATGTAGTCTTCTATGTGTGGGTTTTAATCTCAGTGTGCCTTTCTTATTGTCCCAATAAAGAGCATAGATTTCTTTCTTTTCACAAATACAGCTTCTTTCTCACACTCCTGGTCTGCACCTTTCAACTCGTTCCTCACCAAATGGGACATCTTTCATATCTTTTTAACCCACCTGTTCATTCCTCTCATTTCAGACATGATCACAGCACTGAGCAGTAACCATGATGTAACCTAAATGCTGTCTGCCTTGAGATTTCCTCTGTTGAGCAAATCAGTTCATGACTTTTAAATTCAGCTCTCAGGACACAGGCCAAATGCAGTCAGCTTCTTTGCCAGAATATAACAT
This sequence comes from Zapus hudsonius, assembly GCA_004024765.1. Taxonomy (NCBI): domain Eukaryota; kingdom Metazoa; phylum Chordata; class Mammalia; order Rodentia; family Dipodidae; genus Zapus; species Zapus hudsonius. Next base: position 15,344 of record PVHP010006311.1, on the reverse strand, counting down.
GAGCTGCTTCTAGCCCAGCTCCTGACAGAGTGCTTGTTTCATCTGTATCCTTTTGAGCTGAGTCTCCACACTGTCCTCATTTCTTTTGGTGCTCAAGTCTTTCAAACTTATAGCATTCCAGGATGTTTCTAGCCCAGTTTCCAACTCTTCCACATTCATCCTAAAACCTCATTCCAGAAGTCTATAAACCATGCAGTCAAGTTTATCACAGCATTAACCCTCCTTGTACCAATATTTTGTGTTCATTACTTTCTTGTGGCTGTGACAAAGAACTGACAAGAAGGAACTTAAGGAAGGGAAGGCTTGTATCAGTTAACAGGTCAAAGGGATACAGTCCATCATTTGGACCAGACATGGAGGCAAGAGCATAAAGCAGCTGGTTTTGAATGCTAATGCTCAGCTTGCTTTCTCCTTTTTATTCCCCCCAGAGCACAAGATGCTGTCACCCGTATTTAAGGTGGGCTTTCATACCTTAGTTAACATATCTATGATCTCTTTTACAGACATGCCCAAAGGATTGTGTCTGTGGTGAGTCCAGATACAACCAATTGACAATGGATAGTAACCATCACATGATATCTGAAAAAAGTCAGAGATATTCTGTAACTGAGTAGATGTTCATTTTTTTTTTTTTGAAAATTGTTTTCTCCATAGCGATCACATGGAACATTGGGTATGACCCTGACTGCCTTGGCTTATAGAATTATGAGCTTTCTTCAAAAACATCCATCTGTCCATTTTCGATTTGTTTTTCATGAATCTTATCAAGTCATCAACTTCAGGGCTTACAAAGATACTTTGGTACAATTTTCTTGTTTCCGCTTCCTCTAATCTTGAATTCTTTCTTTATTCTCTTTATTTTCACATTAGCTTGTCTCTTTGGGGCACAAGGCTTGGATACAGAAGGAAGGAAGAAGACTTAGAGCTAAATACATAAAATGCTAGTAAATGGTAAAAGTCTTTTTTGTTTTACAATGTCAAACTTGCACATAATAATAACTAATAGATTGATTGAGAACTTACTGCTCACCAAGCACTAACTCAAGTGTTTATAAAATATTATTGGATTCAGTCCTTATAGCAACCAAATGAAGCCATTTTATAGTTGTGAAAATGGAGGTTGAGGCAAGTTAATATTAGTTATTTTTCATTGCGTGCTAAGTATCCGACAAAAAATTTAAGAAGGGAATAATTTATTTTGGCTCAAATGTTGAAGGTACAATCCATCATGGTGGCCAAGGCATGGAAGCAGAAGCACGAGGCAGCTGACTACATTTCATCAGGAGCTGGGAAGCAGAATGTGATGAATGCTGGGCTTCCATATGCTTTGTGCTTTTCAGTTGAGCCCATGGAAGAGTGTTACCCACATTGACGGTGGGTCTTCACATCTCAATTGTCCCAACCTCAAAATCTTTGGCAAACATGTCCAGAGTAATTGTTAATTCTGCCAGGTTCATAATCATAATTTATCATAACACTTTTTGCACTGGCTAGAGGTTAATGCAAAGAAATCTAGCTGGTGAAAGTGATGAGAGTAAGTGACTATTTGAGCCCAGCCCTAAATGAGACATCTATATCACCTTCTCCAAGGCTCAGGGAACACCACTGAACAAGGCAGAGGAGACCATGACCGTGACTATGTAGTGCTAAGTCTGATGTGCTAAGAATGTTGGGATAACATAGATTCTCTTTGGGAAAAAAAAAACTCCAAGAATTCTGATGGTCTCTTACTTGAGGTCTGTGCTTTCTACACTTCATGACAAGATTAACTGTGAGCAAAGGAGCAGAAATACAAGCCACAGTCCTTTGCCTAACTGGAGCATTTTATATAGGATATGAATATCCTGTGACAAGATGTCTTAGGAATGGATAGGATAAGATACTTGGGGACCTGAGCTAGCTCATGATTTGTAGTAAATCACCAAGAATATTATTTGATTGCAGTGATAGAAAGTAAGGATGAATTTTTAAAAATCAGCTAATTATACTCATATTTGAAATGAAAGTGCTGCTTAAAATTTCTGCTGTTTAAAGGTAAGTTATATTTGGACAAATGAGCTGAAGGTAATGCATGGTAATACATGTCTCTGAGGGTAAGACAGTGCTCAGAAGAAACTTATTTAGAATGTTTCATAGAAGATTAAGAAAATAAATTGAACAACAATGAATAGAGAAATTCATAAATCATTGAAAAAGCACAGAGTGAAGTCAAGTTGGCAGCTTTTAAAAAAGTGAGGATTTTGGATAATTTTGATGGGATTAGTGCTATGAAACTATGGAATTTCATATAGAAGAAGTTAATAATCCCCCTATTATATTCAGGGACAAATCAGACATCAGATTGGTTTTCAGGTCTAGAAATCTACAGTTCTGGGATTATCGATAAATCAGGGATCCATATTCTGGCTAGAGCACTTAGAGGTTTTTAATAGTACCACAGAAAAGAAGCTTTTGTACAAAGTGAATTCCTTATAATTACTAACAATCCTGGTCTGATAGATGACCAGTGCTTTAACAATTTAACACATTGAATTGAAATGTTATAAATTGTGTTTTTTCACACTCTATGTAAGAAGTTTGCCTATTTATTTTTATATATAGCTCATGAGTTTCTCCAGACAGGAGAAATCATACATAGATAATTTTTATGAGTCCATTTGATACACTATAAACTATTGATAGAGAGTAAAAATATATTAGTATCCAGTACATGTTAATATTTCAAGTTCCATACAGATTATTTTTGAATCTCATATGTTTGTGCTATAGCATGAATGCTGTTAGAATATGGTGATGGACCACGGGTTCCCATGCTGACACTTTTCTTTGTTCCTAGTAGAGTAGAAGAGTAGACATTTTTTTGAGGAGAATTGAGCAGGTCCTACTTACAGAGCAGTGTAAGAATAAAGTGGGGGAGAGGCTCTCCAACAAAGGTTCCTTCCAAAGTTAAAAGACAACTCTTGAAGGCAAGAGTATGTTTAAATGAACTTAAAAAAGACATTCACTGACGTGTAATGAGGGCCGTGGTTTATAATGTTTTGTCTTGAGTGCATTTACAAAGTCAGCATATAATGATACAAAATATGTTGGGTTTTGAAAATCTAAAGTTACCCAGTCTCCATTGAAGGAAAAATTTACTAAATGTTATGCTTCAGTCTCGTGTAATTTCTATACTGATTTCTGGTTTGCATCTTGATGAATGTTAACCTGCTCAGTGTTGATGCAGCATCTAGAAAGGGGTATTACTATTGTGCTATATATCACCAGGGATTCCATCTTTCTACACAGCCTCTAGCTCTGTTGAGCAGCCCAGGTATGTGGGATTTAAGCATTAGTTGCTTTGGCTGCTTTACATATCACATGTTAACTGATTTAACTACTGTTGTAATCAGACACAGGCCACTGGGATGAATTTACAAACCAGCTTCAGTGATGGGAGGATGATACTTATTGAAGTTAGAGATCCAGGGGAAGTTTCATAATGGCGAAAGAGGCTGGCCCCCTTTCACAGGTCCAAACAGAGAGAAAGAGAGAAGCCATCACTAACACCACACACACACACACACACACACACACACACACACACACACACACACACACCAGCAAGCAAGTGCAGGGAGAGGAAAAGAAGAGGATTCCTTCCCCTTTGAGCTTCCTGACATCCTGCTCCCATTGAGAGGGCCACCCACTCTGGGGGAAGGGCTCACACAGGAGGAGGGACCTCCTCCGTTAGTCAATACTTGCAGCCTTAAAAACATATCCCAGATTACTGTGGATTACTAAACAGATCAAGTTGACAATGAAATTTAACCATGACAACTACCCTCCAATAGCTTCATTTAGGAAATAACATAAAACATACAGTGGTCATTCTAAGAACAACATATTATCATTCTGTCACAAACAATTGTTTTCAGAATTTTTCAGATATTAATAAAACCATCAACATGAGTATCTGATCTAAAGAGGGTTTGTAAGTTTTTTAATTAAAAAATAGAAAAGGCAATGCTTTCAGGATTATTTAGAGGAAGAAATAAATCACAATGTTTCTGAACGTACTTAACACAATAATAGTGATTTAAAGAAAGGTAGAAAAGTAGCATAATTTTGCCAACTTAAACGAATCAAAAACCCACAAAGTATTTTTTTTTCTAACAGAAATAACAACTGTTAATAACATGGTGAAAGTTTATAAATAATATGCAAATTTTTTCTGGGTAATCTTTCAATGGTCATTAATGATTATTTTGGATTATTACTGCTTCTGTTAACTGGAATGTGTATGTATAACTTTTAAATTCATACAATTAGAACAAAAATTGAAACATTACTTTAACTTTCAGGGGTTTAAACTATGCACTACTAGTAATCACAGAAAGTGGTAAAAATCTTTATTGCTTAGTTCTTTAAGTATTTAACATTTTTGTTGAAAAGAAAGTATCCCTCAAAGTTCCAAGGGGTCATTTTTTCTGACTTTTTACTCAATCAAAGAAGAACCTAGAGCTTCTCAACAAACATGCATATCCTCGACCACCTCTGTTTATAGAAAAGAGATGCTATATTATATATAATACATATATATATATATACATGTATAAATACAGTATACATATGATAGTTTTCAAAATCCACAGTTCCTTCCCTTGCATGATCATAGTTCTTTTCAGTAATGGTAGCTAACGTAACTAAATCTTGAATGGAATGAGTAAACTTCTTGGAGAAAGACGTTTTTTTTTTTGCATCTAGGCAGAAAACAAAACAAGAAAAATTTAACTCACTGAAAGAAAAAAATTGCCGATTCTTGCAGGGCATTAGTGATGAAAAAGAGAATTCCAGGGAGAAACACAGAAACATGATGCCTACCAAAGGCTGCTTTTAGATCAGGCATGTGTACATTTCTCCTGCTTAACCTGCCTAGCAAAACCATGCCTGAGCAGCTGAATTATTTATTGTCCAAATGATGATATCACTCCACCACTAAATGCTAAACCTGGTGTGACACTGGAACGAAGACATGCATCGGAGCTGTCTGTTTTCTTTACAGCCTCTTACTTTTAGACATTTGCTTGAAAGCATTATCTTCAACAAGTCAAAAGTGCCATTTTCTTAAATCAGGGTTCACACGCAGTTTGGTTAAATATCTTTGCCAAGGAATGGGAGCAATGATATATCCCATCATCCATGCACAGAACATGAAAATAGAAAACAAAATTGGCATTTTTCTAGCTTTTAACAACCAGTAGTTTCAGCAGATTTCTTTGGAAAGGTATTGAGCTCCTTGTGAGATATCATAGTTTGGTATTGTGAAGCTGATAGAGGTTAATAAGCTCTTAGTCCAAATTTGTATTTATCCTATTTTATTAATGTTCTTAAAGGGAATACAATGTGAAACTCCTAAAACTCTAAAAGCAGCTGAAAAACCATTAAAGATTGGTTTTGCTCTTGGTGAAAACTTAAGGAACAGGACAGACAGAGACAACACTCAATATACAGGCAGACAGAGCAGCAGACAGACAGACAGACAGACAGACAGACAGACAGACAGACAGGCACACTGAAGGCAAAACTGGGCAGAATAAGAATAGCTTAGATTTCCCTATTTCATTTTTGCAAACAAATTTTAATTTGCATACACTAAAATGAACAGATTTTATTGGCACAGTTCGACATTTTGGAGTTCCATTCATACTTTATGTACAGTAATTTAATTTTAGTGAAACACAGTATTCAATTGCATGAATATCTTTTGAATTTGTGTATTCCTATATCCATGAAAAATGTTTCCAAACTCAGGATCTTATGTACATGTTATAGATGTTGTGTAATTCTTTCCTGAGTAAATATCATTTAAATTATTTTAAAAAATGTACTTAATCATGATATTACTGAGTCTTTTAAGAAATAATTATTTTAAAGAAAAATCTCAGAAACATTAAACTTCACCTTGCCAACTGCTATCAGCTTTTTATGCAAGCCAGTCCTGCTGGTATAATTAGTGCTTTTGATTTGTAGTTCCCTAATGACTAATAACGTTTAACATCCTTTTATGTAGTTATTAAGTATCACACACCTCCTCCTGTGATATATGTACAGTTTTAAACTTGGTTGTCCCCCAGTAATTGAATCATGGAAATTCTTTTTATATTTTGATTATGTCTTTGGTTAGACATATTTATAGCGAATATTTACGCACAGTCTGCATTTTCTTAATTTTGATGAAATATAACCTATAATTTCAAGTTAGGGTATTTGAATTCTAATTAAGAAACCTGTCAGGCAGGCATGGTGGTGCACACCTTTAATCTGCCTTTAATCCCAGCACTGAGGTAGGAGTATAGGACAAAAATATTTCTTTCTGAATCATAATGTGCAGTTTGATTCTTTTATGGTCTTTAATACAGGAAAAAAAGTAAAACCAGAATATTCTAATGTGTCATTTTCTTACCTTCCACTCACCATATCACATATCCCCATAGAAAATTACCCAAACTAAGAAATGGACATTGGTTCATATAACAACCAAGCATCATTTTCTCTGTCAAATCTTACTACTGCTTCTTATCACTCAGGTGTTTTGTTTTCCAGTGCCCAGTCTAGGAGGTCACATTACAGTTGGTTCTGACATTCCCCTGGTCTTTCCTTGTCATTCATAACCTTGTAATGCTAAAGGGTATTGGTCACTCATTTGGGGGAACTTTTTTCAACTTGGATTTATTTGATATTTTCTAGTGATTAGGTCAAGGTTGGGCATTATTGGAAAAGATATACAGAAGGGGTGTGTCTTCAGTGTCACATCATGGGGACCGATGGTAGCCTACTACATTATTAGTGATGTGGATTTTCATCATTTCATCAAGGTGGTATCTGACAGCTCTCTCCACTACAGAGTTACTACTTGTTTGTTGAAGTTAATAAAAGTTTGGTGGGAAATACCATAAGAGCAAAGCAAATAGCCAGATTCTGCTTTAAGTTTTGCCTCTAATTTAGTGCCTATCAATGGATTTTTGCCTTCAGCAACTATTGCTATGGTGCCCTCCCTTCTGACCATCTTTTAGTTCTCTCATTCTTTTGATATATTTTCATTGAAATATTTCATTAAGAAACAGTTGTTTCTTCCCCAATCTCCTCAGTTATTTATTAAATCAACAGACTTGCAAATATATTTCATGATTTCAAATAGTATTTTAATGTTTAAGGTATTCCAACTTTGCCCTGTGGGAACTTTATCACATTGACTTTGATGTGCTTTTAATATTAATGCTACATTAGGGAGTTGGTGTTGCTTTTTCATATTTCACAGATTTTTTTCTACCATAAATATCCCCCTTCTTAGAAAATGATAGTTAGACATAAAGATCTACATGCTGAGTGTCTATGTCATCATTTTAATCATTATCAATGGAGAGAGTGAATAATCAAATGCACATATATGAATCCATGCCTCCCAACATGCTCATCTGCATATATGCATATAACATCCATGGATGTTATCCGATGCCTCTGACTCCACAGGTGAATTTTCTGTCCCTGATAAGCCTGGCTTTCATTATCTAGAGGAGGAGTGTGATTATATGATTTATGGGAGTTAGTTTTGCTTGTCAGTCTGAATTCCAGCTTTCCCTATATCCTGTTTTCTGTTGCATTTTAACTTAATACATGCAATTATTGTGCTGTATAGCAGTGTATTTTTTCTAAATGTGTGGAGCTGTGTGTCTGCCATCAGTTCATATAGATCAATGCCACTACCCAGAATGCCTCTTGTATTCCCCTTAGCATCTCCTCCTCCAACAGCTCCTCAGGAGTCAATCAGTCTCTCACGACCATAGAGCTATAGTCTAAGTGTTTCTCCCTTTCCAGGGCATCATGTAAACTGGATCACACTGTGTTTCTCCTTTTGAATCCAGTTTATTTTTTTAAATATATATTTATTGTCCATAATGAGTTACATTATTTAGTGGGCAAACAATTTTTGCCTAATGCAATTTGTTTAATATTGATCTGTCTTTGTTATTAGGTAATCACTAGATTATGGATTGTATTGTTGAACCATAGTACATTAATTTTTCAGTGTCTAAATGACTGTCTACTTTGTAATATTTGGTGATTATACTTTTCTCCTCGCCATGGAAAAATAGCTGACCAAAGCAGGATAAGAGCAAGCAGGGTTTAATTTGGCTCACAGGACAGTACAGTCTGCCATGGAGTAGGGAGACAGACAATAGGAGCAGGAGACAGCTGGACATATTGCACCTATAGTCAGGAAGCAGAGTGAAATGAATGCTCGATTATCTCACTTTCTCCTTTGTATTCACTCCAGGACCCCATCTAAGGAATGGTCCTACTTCTACAGAGAGTGGCTCTTCCCTCCTCAGTTAAACCCACTGGGGAACTCCCACACAGACATGCCTAGAGCTTTGTCTTCTAAGTACCTCTAGACGCTGTCAAGTGGAAAATCAATAGCATCACAATGATTTTAAATGAAGCTGCCCCTTAATTATTCATACACATACTTATGTGACCAGGAATTTTTATTTTTCTTAGATTACAAACCAGAGGTTGCTACATCCTATGATAGTTTTCTTTCCTTATATCAAACTGCCAATTATTTCTTCCAAAGTAGTCTCAGCAGTCTTCACACCATCAGAGTTCCAAGTATTTCAGGTCCTCACACAGGCACTTGACTTGGCATTGTGGATTTTATTTTTTTTGTTTTTATTTTTGCCATGAAAACAATGGAGATATAGAGTGAACATTTTTACTTACTTTTCATATTGAGTATCCTGTTTTTTATTGGGAAGTTTAATATGTGAACTTAGAGTAATTTGTGTTCCCATCCCATTATCTTCATTTTTCCCTCTCTCTCAACCTGTCCTGGTGTGATTTCCTGAGGGCTTTCCTCTTTCAAGGTAGTCATTTTGCTGTTTTATTGTCTCATTCTTTGTTTTATCCTCTGTCCTTGATGGAAAAATCTTAATTGGTGACTATACTAGTCTTGTGAGAGTATTGGGAACTACTGAGGGGTTATGAATGTACCAACTGGTTCAAGGAATGCCTCCTCACCCTGTGATGCTTACATTCTTCCCAGAGTAGTAGCTAACTCTTTATAGTTATTTTCCGATTTAAATATAGGATAAATTTGTCTACCTCTGGAGAACTATTTTTATTGTGATCACATTAGTAGATTAACTTTGGGAAATCTTAGCTCTTAATTATATTTGAGACTTTCAAAACAATAACAGGAATTTTTATTTTATTTTATGTTTATATTTAGTCCCATTTTGTCAACAACTTTTATATATGTACATAATGTATTTTGATCCTACTTCCTTTTCAACACTCTATCTTGTGTCCCCTGCCATATACCCCTTCCACTGAATCCTTTCCTCCCTCCAACCACTCCCTCTAGTATTTTGATATCTTTTTATTGTTTCTCCTTCCTTCATTATCCATGATGTTACAATGTTTTTCTTAAAAATTCATGTTAGTCTTCATTTATATTTTTAAAAAATCATTTAAAAGGTTTACATTTCATTTATTTTTTTACCTGTGTGTGTAGTGTGACTGAATGTGCATATATATTTATGCTCTTAGGTGTGGCTATTGGGAAAGGAACTCAGGTCCTTATGTTTTTGAGAACACTTTGCACACTGCTATTTCTCCTGTTTTACATTAAAAAGCATTTTTATTATAAAGGTTTTCAAATTAATTGTATAGCTTAATCTTTGGGTGTGTTTATTGTTGCTGTTGTAAATTGGGTTTTCTGCTTCATTTTAGTCTTTTATTTATTATATAAAATATTGATTTTGCAAGAAAAAAATTTATATATTTGGCAAATACTTTTTATTATTTGCACTAGTTCTCTAAGGACATTTCCAGGTATTCATGTTATTTACAAATATAGTTTTATTTTTTCTCCTTATATGTCTAATGGCATTGGTTAACACCTTCAGAAAAATGTTAAATATTATCAGAATAGCAGAATGCAGTTTTACCTGCTTTCTCCTTGGTTTTAGTAGGAATGTCAGCCATTTTCCTTTAAAAAAAAACTAAGAGGCAGATTGAGAATGTGTGTGTGTATGTGTGTGTGTGTGTGTGTGTGTGTGTGTGTGTGTGTGTAAGAAAATATCCTTCTACTTCTCTGTAGCACAGGGTTATATTAGGAAGGAGACACCTCAGGGGAATAAGAGCTTGTTGCTCAAGAATGAACTCTAGAGTTCAGACCCCCAGCACCCTTGTCAAAAACCTGATGCTGTGGTAGGTGTTTTCAATCAAAGGCACACCTATGAGCACAAAGGGAGACAGAGATAGAGAATCTGCTGGAAGACTGTGGATCAGACGCCTTGGTAGACAAGCTGCAGTCAACAGCAGGAGACTGTTTCTGTAAGGGCAGAAAACTGATACCTATTGACACCTGCAAGTTGTCCTCTGGCCTCCACTTGTGTGTGCCTGAACTCACACACGTGCACACACACAACAACAAATTAGAAATGAGTGCTGATTTATATCAAAGGCTTTTTCACTACCAATTAGTATTTTATTTTTGATACTTCAATTTGCATTATAATTTTAATTAGTTTCTTTTACAGTTTTCATCTCTCCAGAAATTCCCATCTATTTATTCATACTTCATCTTCACTTAATTTATTAAAATTAGTCATAAGCTCTTTACTCTTCTCAATTCTTATGCACAATTTCTAAATCTGCCTTCTCTTGATTATATTTCTGAACCTTGAGTCATATTTTCCTGTTTCTCCCCTAATATGTCGGGCACTAGATGACAGTGATTCATTTCCTTCTAAAGGGCATTAAGCACTGTTTCAGCAGACAGTTACTTGCTGGAAGACCATCTCCATCTTCAGGAGCCTGAGCTGCAGGTTTGGTTGGAGTGGTCCTTAATTGAAATGGCTGTCAGTCTAAGAAGCATGTCTTAGTCATGGTGACGTATTGTTCAGGAATAGAGAGGCTTACCAGATCAGCAAGGTATTCGTGTCTATGTTCTTTGAGGATGTTTCCTCCTAGATTTATAGCCTTTTTGGCAACTCCAGATTCTTAGGCCATTAACAGTTCTATTCTATGTGACTTCTACCCCTTCCTCGGGGAATAATGGATGGTGTCCTGGAAGGAATAACCAAAGATATGTGGATCTTCTTCTAGCAGATAAATCCTTTCCCCACTGCTTTACTGTTGGTCCATCTCCAACTTCCAAACACATGAGAAAGGATTTTCTTTATAACTCTTCAGTGCCATTGGCAGGAAGTTTAGTCTGGTTCAAACAACTCTGCTATTACTTGAATCCAGATGACCAGGATTAAGATGAGATTAAAAAAAAGATGAATATCTCCCTCACTTCTAAAAGGGCAAAACATACATAGTATTGAAACCTCAAGCTTATTCTTAAGTATAGTATTCTAATTGATTCTACCTGGTGCTAGACCTCACCTCTCACACACTTCATATGTCCACAAAATTGAAAAAAATACATAACTATATAGGAAAGAACACATTTTGCCATTGGTTCTTTCAAACAACTCCATTGGTCTCAGAGGGGAAAAAAAAGCATATTTATCACTGATTTCATTCTTCAATATTTCAAATGGAAAAAAGGTAAATTTAATTTTGGCATCTGTCTTCAGAAGTATTTCATATCAGCAGTGCAAAATACTTTCATCTGTAGCATCAAGTTATAAAGGATTCAATATGAGTCATATGAAGATTACAAAGGCACGCTCTATGTTGTGAATGTTTGGTGTATGAGCATTTAGCCACTAGTTAAGTGTAAGGATGGCTACTACCTTATGAAGCTTATCTTCCTCATATTGGTTCTGTATAATTAGTCTTCTAATGTATCAAAATAAAATCCAGTCTAAAAGAATATGATTTGCCAAGTTTCTATCTCCAAGGGCTCAGGGAAGGATCTGATTTATGACTATGTAATGGTCAGTCTTGTGCTAAATAAACACTTGTCTAGAGAAGTCCCCAGTGAGTGATGACTATGTCTCAAGTCTGCAAATGTATTAATAGACTTTATTTAAAATGGTTACAGTCTTCTTATCCATATGTGTCTGGTTATCTATGATATTATTTCTAATTACCCTTAGTGGTTTTTTAAAATATGGGCTAAAATCCTATCAAAGATTATCACCAGTCATATTTCTGAGTGATGTTTTAAGGAGCACAGCATTGGTTTGCATATGTAAATTAATAATAGGAATAAATGGCTGGAAAAAAAGATGAAGAAAAGATCACAGTATTTGGCTATTAGCTGGTAAAGCCTTGAAACTGTCATTCTTATAGAAATATAGAGGAAGTAATATTTAAGATAATTAAAGAAATGAAATTAAAGAATATCTAATCAGATTTGGTAACTGGATGAAAATGACTGGTAGAATGGTGAAGGAAGAGGCAATTTGGGGAGAAAGATGGTCGCTGAATAAGAAGTAGGCTAGCTAAGAGAAAATACAATTTCAGATCAAAGATTGTATTTAGGGATGTGGCTGGGGATAGAAATGGCTATTTGGGATTCATTCTCATAGAACTGATGGATGGAGTATTTAGAGTAAGTAAGACAGACTTAGCTATCATCTGTAATAGAGAGGGTGATGGTATGGTAATTCCGGGGCACAAATTTATAGAAACATTTTGTCTTAAAATGTTTTCGTGTGACTTATATTCCAGAGTGCATTTTTGCATTACAAATTGGCCTCATTTTCCTAGCAGTTTGCAACTCATGTATATTAACCATAGGATAGTCTTTCAAATTTCAAAAGCAAAAATAATCCCTTGGGTTTTCTCTAGTGCTTATTATCATTCTGTAGATACACATGAGAAAAATGTTAAGTAGGTTTATTGGAGAGCTTTGCTTTAAGGTCTCTCTCTCTCTCTCTCTCTCTCTCTCTCTCTCTCTCTCTCTCTCTCTCTCTCTCTCTCTCTCTCTCTCTGGCAAATTGCTCAGTTAGGTTTTTTTTATTGTAATTTTATTACCGATTGTTATACTTGGAAGAGAAACTTCTGATCTCTCAGTCTGTCGTCATTCAGGATTTGCACTTTATAATTGGAGGAAAAGCTGGAGTTTTCTGTTTTTGTTTTCTGAGGACTTCTTTCTCACTACACATGCACCAAGGAATGGACACTTTGGGTCATTTTGGTCTCTGTTGCTTCCCTTGTTAGGTTTCCGGTGGAAGAGTGGACTAAGCACTTGCTGTAGCTTTCTGATATGTGTGCTTCCTACTTATATATTGAGTGCTTTGTTTTTCAGTGTCAAGAAAACCAGATTCCAACTGAATCTGGGGTTTTGCTACTCTTGAATAGGGGGAAATCTGGTGGCAATGGTTTTAGATAGGTACTGTTTAAAACAAAAATGTTATCTCAGTTTTGTGGGTCAGGAATCAGAGTACATCTTAACTAAATCATGGGCTCTGGCCTCATCTCAGAAGGCAGCCTCCACAGTCTGAAGCCATCCCAGGCTCTCCTATATGAAGGGTCATCCCAGCCCACTCTCGCTAAAAGGTTCAGTTCCTCAAAGGATGTGGGGAGAAGGCTGTCCTTATTCCCTTCTCATGGGCCCCCTCAGAAGCTTTTCACATTTGCCACATTAGAACAAAAAAATGAGAAAAGAGAGAATGTTACCAGTCTTGTCTTGAAATCTTATCACTATTCCCATGAATTTTCATGGGAACTGAGACTCTGAATCCAATACAAAATGAATTCATGGAACAGAGTAGTGTTTGTACATCAGAAATACAACATACCTATAAGTCAAAAGGTCTGAAAAGTTCCATCATTCTAAGGTGTGGCTGCTATAGGAACCATATTAGAAGTGCTCACTGTTTCTGTATTTTCACAACACAGACATTGGCTGAAGCAAAATTCTTCCTAGCTGCAAATAGGTCCTTTTTGTTTCAGACCAGAACTAATCTTGTCTCCTTAACAGGTTCTGATTCTCTGGTGGGATTCTACATGTAATTGTCATCTTTTCACATGTACATTTTCTGAGATTTCACAATGTAACGTTTGAACTCCTGACATATTTTTCCATAAAATCTTTTTCTATTGGAGTATTTTAATGTGGTATGATCAGTATACATAGAGGATTATTTTTAAACAACCTGTTTTGCATGTAAGGGTTTTTGTGCATTTGTTCATTTAATTATCTACAAAATTACTATACAAAGTGTTAAATGCTATGGCATTTTAGACACAATATTTTGCTTTCTTCTCCCCCAATGTCCCCTCCCTGTATTCTCCTCCCTTCCCAGTCTCCTTTCCACTTTCTGTCTCAGGTGTTCTGTTTCCTTCCCACCCACTTCCTCAGCATCTCTTTAATTCTCCCTTGGTCTTTTTTTCTCGATTTTCATGCTTTACCCAGGTTTTTCCCCACATGCTCTCTGTCATATGTTGATCCTAGCTTGTAATATTTAAGCAATCTTTTAAGTAATTTATTAGTATTCTATAAGATCAAATAATTTTAAAATATACCAGCTAGTTTGTGTTTTCACTTGTGCTGTTAAAGATAGTCAAAGTCTTCCTGAGTCCCAGGTTGTGGACACACCTTTACCAGGTAACTTATAACAGCTTTTGAACAAGCTGAGGTTATAGAAGCCCTTCCAGGGCATGCTGTGGCCTCCCTCTGACTCTGTGATTTAGGGGGTTTTGAGAAGTCTGTTTTTCATTGGCTATCTGAAGCTTCCTTCAGATCACCTAGTAACCTTGAACCCTATCTGGCTGCTGCCCTGTATTTAGATTCCAGCTTGTCTTCCTGAGCAGCCACTCATAGGCATGTGTTGCCCTCCTTCAAGGAGACACTATTTACAAGGCTATAATGTGAGAGATGGCCCTGTCAGTGCATTGCATTCAGTCTGCACAGCTGAAAAACGGCATCATCCTTTATCTTGTTAGAATGATCAGTGGTTGGGATGGTTTACATGACTCTCCTACTTGCCCTTCACATTCGTTAGCATGCAGGTCTTCGTGTCTTCAAGATACCTTTCATCTTGTTCCTGCTTCTCTGAAAAGAAGAAATCAGGCATGTATTCTATATACTCAGAATAATTCTTTGAGATTAGAAAATATCAGGAGTATTAAATTCTAACATTCAGAGATATGGTGATTCTCAGTATCATAATAATTAGGAGGTGAATGACATCCAATAAATGATATTTCATTATCTTTAATTTCATGTAAATAACTAGCATTAGGTTCTGAATTTTAGCAATACAACTTGTGAATGCATCTAGCCGATGATTATAAGAATGTTTTTTTTTCTCACTAAAGCAGGTCTCACAAAATAACACTTTTTGTTAGTCTAATTGAGTTACTGTGTGTTCTTGAAAGTAATTAAACTATAT